>SJYC01042847.1:0-15435 GCA_006408675.1 Madoqua kirkii
TGGCATGAAATGGTACCATTGTGGTTTTGATTTGCATTTCTCTGATAATAAGTGATGTTGCACATCTTTTCATGTGTTTGTTGGCCATCTGTTTGTCTTCTTTGGAGAAATGTCTATTTAGTTCTTTGTCCCATTTTTTGACTAGGTCATTTATTTTTCTGTAATTGAGCTGCAGGAGTTGCTTATATATTTTTGAGGTTAGTTGTTTTTCAGTTGCTTCATTTGCTATTATTCTCTCCCATTCTGAAGGCTGTCTTTTCACCTTGATTAGAGTTTTCTTTGTTGTGCAAAAGCTTTTAAGTTTAATTAGGTCCCATTTGTTTATTTTTGCTTTTATTTCCAGTATTCTGGGAGGCGGGTCATAGAGGATCCTGCTGTGATTTATGTTGGAGACTGTTTTGCCTATGTTCTCCTCTATGAGTTTTATAGTTTCTGGTCTTACATTTAGATCTTCAATTCATTTTGAGTTTACTTTTGTGTATGGTGTTAGAAAGTATTCTAGTTTCATTCTTTTACAAGTGGTTGACCAGTTTTCCTAGCACCACTCGTTAAAGAGATTGTCTTTTCTGCATTGTATATTCTTGCCTTTTTTGTCAAAGATAAGGTGTCCCTAGGTGAGTGGATTTATCTCTGGGCTTTTTATTTTGTTCCATTGATCTATATTTCTGTCTTTGTGCCAGTACCATACTGTCTTGATGACTGTGGCTTTGTAGTAGAGCCTGAAGTCAGGCAGGTTGATTCCTCCAGTTCCATTCTTCTTTCTCAAGATTGCTTTAATTTATCTCTGGGCTTTTTATTTTGTTCCATTGATCTATATTTCTGTCTTTGTGCCAGTACCATACTGTCTTGATGACTGTGGCTTTGTAGTAGAGCCTGAAGTCAGGCAGGTTGATTCCTCCAGTTTCATTCTTCTATCTCAAGGTTTCTTTGGCTATTAGAGGTTTTTTTTTTGTATTGCCAAATTGTGAAATTATTTGTTCTAGCTCTGTGAAAAATACCATTGGTAGCTTGATAGGGATTGCATTGAATCTACAGATTGCTTTGGGTAGTATACTCATTTTCACTATATTGATTCCTCTGATCCATGAACATGGTATATTTCTCCATCTATTAGTGTCCTCTTTGATTTCTTTCACCAGTGTTTTATAGTTTTCTGTATATAGGTCTTTAGTTTCTTTATATAGATATATTCCTAAGTATTTTATTCTTTCCATTGCAATGGTGAATGGAATTGTTTCCTTAATTTCTCTTTCTATTTTCTCATTATTAGTGTATAGGAATGCAAGGGATTTCTGTGGGGAAAAAAAAAAGAACTTGAACCAAAAAAAAAAATGTTGAGCACATCATTGAAGAAGTGAAATGAACTGAAGTCGCTCAGTCATGTCCAACTCTTAGCAACCCCAGGGACTGCAGCCTACCAGGCTCCTCCGTCCATGGGATTTTCCAGGCAAGAGTACTAGAGTGGGATGCCATTGCCTTCTCCAAAAGTATAGTTGAGACAACTTCAAATCTCCATACATTCTGGAGTCAAGTCAAAGTGGAATATCTTGAGATTGCCAAAAAAGCACTGAAAAGCCTGATTCCATTTCCAACATCCTATCTATGTGTAGCAGGGTTTTCTCTGATGACACTAATCAAAATGAGGTGATAGAGTAGACTGAAAACACGCAGTACACTTCGTGTGTCACTGCCTCTCATCACCCCCAGATGGAACTCTGTGGTTGCAGAAAAACAAACCCATGACCCCCACTGACTGTGCATTATGTGATTTGTATAATTATTTCATTACATATCACAATGTAATAATAATAAAAATAAAATGCAAAAGTTATCTTCCATGATACCAGTCCCTAGTGCCAAAAAGGTTGGGAACCACTGCCCTAGAGGTTCCTATTAGGATTTCATGTTCAACTGAATATCTTTTATGTTGAATAACTTACTACTATGAACTAAATCTGGTGTCTAGGGGAAGACCCCAGCTCTGACAATCTATTTGTTGTAGGTAAATAAACACAGATAGCTGCAAATTCCATGCTGAGATCAAGTGCATAAAGGCTCTGAACCTGAGGGACCACTATGTTGGAACAGTTTACCTCCCATACCCTGCTTCCCTGACTTTTGGGTGTCTTAAAGCTGCCTACTGAACTCAGGTTTTCCAGGTAGTGCAGTGATAAAGAATCTGCCTGCTAATGCAGGAAATGCAGGCTTGATCCCTGGATCAGGAAGATCTCAGGAGTAGGTCCCAGGTCGAATGACAACCCACTCGAGTATTCTTGACTGGAAAATTCCATGGACAGCAGAGCCTGGCTATTGTCCATGGGGTTGCGAAGAGTTGGACACAACTGAATATGCAATCACACTGAATTCAAGCCTAATCTCCCTCCCATAATCTTAGTCTGCAGATTTATTACCTTGGATTTCTTCCTTCATAGCATAGGTTTATTGCTTCTAACTGTACAATAGGAAAGAAAGATTCACTGTATAGACTTTCTGTAGCTAATTATAAACCCTTTTAACATGGGGTCTACAAGGAGATTTATAGCAGATTTGTGTATAATTGCCCAACCCTGGAAACAACACAAAAATCCATCAATTGGAGACTGGAGAAAAACAAATTGTGGTGTATCCATCCAATGGGATAATTTTGAAAGGGCTTCCCTTTTAGCTTAGCTAGTAAAGAATCTGTCTGCAATGTGGGAGACCTGGGTTTTAACCTCTGCATTAGAAAGATCCCCCAGAGAAGGGAGCAGCTACCCTCTCTAGTGTTCTTGTCTGGAGAATTCCATGGACAGAGGAGCCTGGCAAGTCCATGGGGCTGCAAAGAGACACTTCTCAGCAACGAAAAGGGACAAACTAACACACGCAACAACATGGACTGAAGTAAAAAAAAAATTGAATAAAAGTAGCTGGGCAGAAAAGATATACTATATGACTGCATTTATATAAAAACTTGTTATAGTAAGAGAAATTAAGACAGAATTTGCCTCTGTTGGGAGATAGTGTAAAGCCTAGACTGACTGGAGAACCTTTTGAGGTGCAGAAAAGGTGCCATGTCTTTATCTGAGTGACATTTGTATGAATCAAATGGCAAAATTCTTTGAGCTGTAATCTTGAGGTTTGTGCATCCTGCTGTTGCTGCTGTTGCTGTTAAGTCACCTCAGTTGTGTCTGACTCTGTGCGACCCCATAGACGGCAGCCCACCAGGCTCCCCCATCCCTGGGATTCTCCAGGCAAGAACACCGGAGTGGGTTGCCATTTCCTCCTCCAATGCATGAAAGTGAAAAGTAAAAATGAAGTTGCTCAGTCGTTCCCGACTCTTAGCGACCCCATGGACTGCAGCCTACCAGGCTCCTCCGTCCATGGGGTTGTCCAGGCAAGAGTACCGGAGTGGGGTGCCATCGCCTTGTGCATGCTACTGTATATAAATATCTTAATAAAGTGCTATTAATATTAGCATATTAGAAAGTTTTTGAACGGGGAATATGCGTTACGCGGGAAATAAAAAAGAATGCCTAAAAATGCTTTCTCAAGAGAAGAGCCTGAAAGTGAGAATTCTGTATAAAATGCCTGGCTGTACTGTTAACCAGGATTTATATCAGGAAATGATTAGCTCAGGACCTTTTGTTCCTTTCTTTCCCTTGTTTGCTGGTCTGATTTTCATTGCTTATTGGCATCTTAAGCAGCACATTGAAGGAGAAATCAAAGCATGGGTGGGGGCGGGAAATTTGCAATTGGAAGGCACTGCAGCATCCAGAAATGGATAGAGTTTAGATGGGCTTCCTAAAAGCAGAGCTGAAGTGGAGATTTTTGGGCAAGTGATTTATGGAGGCAAAGGTCTTAGGTGAACCTGCAAGGGAGGCAGGATGGGGTCCAGGAAGATGCTGGGCAAAGACGTGAGCTGGGTGGAGTCTGGCCTCAACCAGAACACTCTGGAGCTTGAATGACACCACAGAGTTGTTTCACTGAAGCTTGGGCTTCTGCGTCCCTGTCTCTATGGGTCATGGCAGGGGGTGGGTTGGGTTGGGGGGGTCTGCCACATATACATGTATGCTCACGTGCACCCACGTGTGGAGCAACTTCTAGGCATTTCCTATACTTTTCCTGAGATGGGAGCAGCTGTGAACTATCAGCAACCAATGCTGACAGCAGCTGGTCTAGGGGATCTGGGCAGGCAAGGACAGCTCTCAAGGCCATCACAGGCCTGGTGCAGCCAGTATTGAGGATAAACTGGTAATACCAGTTCAGGTCCTTAAAAGGCAAGCGGACTAGAGAATCCGCAAGGAGGTCCACAGAGCCCCAGAGCACTGGGAGAAGATGGCATGGGCCATGGGCTTGCTTTGGAGAAAGTGGGATATGCTGGCACTTGTTTGGAATTTAAAAGAACCTCTAAAGAGAAAACCAAATTCTGGATTCCAATTACAGGTGTTCAAAATACCCTGTACTTTTTCTTCACTGTAGTTATCACAATTGCAATTGAATTCTAATTGTTTTTGGGGATATTTAATGTCATCCTCATGATACAGTAAATGCTACGAAGAGGCTCATGATACCATACAATTACTCCTATATCTCTCATGCCTAGCACATATTAGGTGCTCAATAAATACAGACGAAGGAATGAGTGGGTATGTTTAAAAAAATGGAAGAAAGGGGTTTATAGAGGTGATGTCTTAGCTCAGTTGTTTTATTTTCCTGGAATGCCTTCTGTGCTGCCCATACCAACTGAAGCCCATTCTTTAGTGTCCAGTTTGTTACCTATCTCTGTCAAGTGTCTTCTTCCTAACTGATCGTGCACAATGCCATTTAGCACTTATGAATATGTGAAGTCTGTATACCTTGCTTTTGTAAATGGTTTTCTGTATTTATCTGTCATCTAACTCATTACAGAAAGGAACTGGTTGGAATTTTTTTGATGGCCAAGTTCCTGTCTTGCCTTTGGTTTCTAGGATGCTTTTTTCTTCTGCCTTTCCTTTTACCTGCAAAGTACTTCCCCCCAAAATCATCACCTACTAAAATCCTTAAAAGGCCTGTTCATGGGTCATTCCTTTACTGGCTGATCTAGTTGGAAATCATCTTTCTTTCATCTGAATCCTACCACTCTGAAGACACTAACTTTTGTTTCATTGCATGGTTGTTATTCCTATATATGTCATAGTTTCTCTCTAGGTCTATTGGTTCTTTTACAACAAGACAACATGTTGAACATCTTAGTGCTGTATGCACTATAGATGCACAATAAATGTCTTTTATCCTGTTAACATAAATGTATAGATTATTGTTGTTTTTCAGTTGCCCAGTCGTGTCTGACTCTTTGTGATTTCACGGACTGCAGGACACCAAGCCTCTGTCCCTCACCATCTCCCAAAGTTTGCCCAAGTTCATGTCCATTGCATCAGTGATGCCATCCAGCCAACTCATCCTCTGACACACTCTTCTCTCCTGCCATCAATCTTTCCCAGTATCAGAGACTTTTCTAGTGAGTCAACTGTTCACATCAGATTATCAAAATTCTGGAGTTTCAGCTTCAGCACTAGTCCTTCTAATGAGTATTCAGGGTTGATTTCCCTTAAGATTGAATGGTTTCATGATCACTGCCTTGTCGTGAGAAGGGGCTTGCACAATGTGATGAAGCTATCAGGCATGCTGTGTAGGGCCACCCAAGACAGATGGGTCATAGTGGAGAGTTCTGACAGAATGTGATCCACTGGAGGAGGGAATGGCAAACCACCCTAGTACACTTGCTGTGAGAAACTCATGAACTGTATAAAAGGACACAAAGATATGACATCGAATGATGGTCCCCCAGGTCTTAAGGTGTCCAATATGCTACTGGGGAAGAGTGGAGGAGTACTATTAATATCTCTAGAAATAATTAAGTCACTGGGCCAAAGTGGAAATGGCACTCAGTTGTGGATGTGTCTTGTGATGAAAGCAAAATCCAATGTCGCAAAAAATAGTATTGCATAGGAACCTGAAATGGTAGGCCCATGAATCAAGGTTAATAGGATGTGGTCAAGCAAGAGATGGTAAGAATAAACATCGACATCTTAGGAATCAATGAACTAAAATGGACAGGAATGACGAATTTGATTCAGATGACCATTATATCTACCGTTGTGGTCATGAATCTCATAGAAGAAATGGAGTAGCCCTCATAATCAACAAAAGAATCCAAAATGCAGTGCAACCTCAGAAATGACAGAATGATCTTGGTTCATTTCCAAGGCAAACCATTCAATATCAATAATCAAAGTCTATGCCTCTGCCCCCACTGCTGAAGAAGCTGAAGTTGACCAGTCCTATGAAGACCTAGAATACCTCCTAGAAGTAACACCCAAGAAGATATCCTTCTCAAAGGGGATTGGAATGAAAAGTAGAAGTCAAGAAGTACCTGGTATCACAGGCAAGTTTGGCCTTGGAGAACAAAATGAAACAGGGTGAAGACTAACTGAATTCTGACAAGAGAATGCATAGGTCATAGCAAATACCCATTTTCAACAACACAAGAGATGACTTTACACATGGACATTACCAAATGACCAATACTGAAATCAAATGTATACATATTAGACAATATATCAAGACTATAAGATGAGATAGCAATAAGGGTGGAAATTGAACAGGAGAGAAGATGAATTCTTTAAGTTTTTGAAGTGACCCAAATTCAATATTTAATTTTTGAAGAAGAGGCAGAGGAAGAAGAGAGATGGCAATGGAGGAAGTATAGCAGAGAGTCATCTGTCCACAGACTAATTGGGACCAAGAGGGTCCCAGAGCAGGACGGAGCATAACTCTGTGAGTTTCCTTTTCTTTTCTCATATCTAGTGGGTGATATGTGCCAAACTTGGGTGATAGAGACCTTACCCTGGAACTTCACCAGTCTTACATTTTAGGGCAGTTATTCCCAGAACTGAGTCCCATGGTCTGTGGTCAGTGAGGCCCAGCCTGTCTTACTAGATTTGGCACAGATGCTGATGATTATTCCTTCAGCTTTGAAACAAGGGTTTATAGTGCCAACAATTCATATTAAACAAAGCCCATTTCCTCTATAATATGAGAGCACTTTCCTGATCATTCTTTAATGAAAACAGATGTTTTTGAAACAGCCTATAACAGGATATGGAAAATTTGGCCAATAATCAAATATAGGTACAAAGAGAGATCCTTGATGGCCCTGTTTTCACTGTGGGCAATGGCTAAAAATACTGATACAGTACTTTTAAAATGTAACAACTGTTAGAGATTGCTGCTGAATTCTGGAAGCAGCCATCTGATGTCAGGAAGATGTTCCCCAGTGAAGGGAACAGAGTGAGGTGGGCATTTCTTCCCTGTGGAGGTGAGTCCTGACAGTGCTGTGCTCTGCCAGGTATACCTTCCCTCTTGTAGCCTCCCCCTGACTAGGAAGCTGAGTCATTTCCTTCAGTGGGTATAGTTCCAGAAACACAGAGAGCAGGCATCTTACCTCAAACCTGGTTAATAGTAGGGGAAATTTAATGCTACAAATACTAATTAAATACCTGTGCTAACTTGCTACTGTCCTGGATCCAAAGATGCACAAATAAAGCTAAGTGTTTAAGCAGGGAACTTATTAGTAGAATTATAGAGTTAGATGGGATTTTAGGAATTAGCTATCACAAAACCCTCATTATAATGAAGGTGAGGTGGGAAGGGAGGGGAAAAGAAATTATCACTTAGTATGTGATGATTATATGTCAGGCGTGTATATTCTGTTAGTTTGTCTCCCAAAAACTCTATGTGGGAGAAGGTGGGAAGGAATACATGAAAAAACATTTTTTAAAAATATTGTATACAATAGAGACATTGTACCTTTGAGTAATTTGAATTCTCACAAAATTCCTATACGATGGATGATATATTTTCCATTTTGGAGAAAAGGAAAATGAAACTCAGAGATATTAAATGTCATTACTGAGAAGTGGCTGAGCTGGAATTTGAATAGCTCATAATCAAAGCCTTTGCTCTTTCCTGACCTGGGTATTTCAGATAAAAACATAAATGTTCACAGGATATGACATGTTTCAAACAAGACTTCTGATCCATGACTCAGTTATCTTAAACCCAGGGATTGAACCCAGGTCTCCCTCATTGCAGGTGGATTCTTACCAACTGAACCACCAGGGAAGCCAATTCACATTGAATGTGTCCATGTTGGGGGACTAGGAGGAAGCAGGCATCAACTGACCAAGCATGCTGGACCCCAGTTCAATCCTTCTTCCTAGATTATATGCCCTTGGTTAGTAACTGTAATCCCAAATTTTCTATGGGAACAAATCCCAGAGACCAACAAACATCACTTCTTTTTAAGATGTTTTCAAAGTTGCTGATAAGGCTATTTAAAATATTCCATTTGCTCAATGCTTTGTGCATTTATGAATTTTTTTGAAGCATAGCTTTTTTTTTTTTTTTTTAGTGGACAGAACACTCTACAGTAAATTTGATCTATAACTGGTTGTCTCAAAATACATTCTAAGGATTTATGAAAATTTAATCCATTCTTTTCAAGGCAGTTTATGTTATCAGAAATCTGTTTCTAGCCTCCCACTATGTGTTCTGGTCTTTGCTCTTGCTGGTGTCTACTTTAGGTCCCTGTGATTGGAGTTGGAATAACTTCCTCATTCCTTTTCAGATGTGTTAGAAAAAGGCAATAGTTATTCTCTGAAGAGCACCCATTGGATAGTTGAAAGTAGTTGGGGAATCCTCTTTCACCTTTTAGAAATATGAGCCTTCTCATTAGAGCTAGTTTTTTAGAATGGAGAAATCAAATATGCTCAGACATGTCTTTATGCATTAGGGAGCAGGTGTGCAGAGCAGAGAGGGTATGTGGAGGCTTCCCCATTTGTGTTTGAGCATAGGGGAACCCAAATACGCTTGGCTGGAGCCTACACTATGGTAGCGATAAAGCTGAAAGACTTTATAGCACTGTGTAAATCTCAGATGGTCTTTTGCTGATCCAGGAAAGAATCAAATTAGCCCAATGGCAGGTGCTAGGGAAACAATACTTATTTGCTATGATCAAGCATGTTTATCTGGATTCTTGCCTTTAATTACAAGACAGTGTGGTCAATGGGATTAGTACTGGCCTAAGACTCAGCACACCTGGTACTAATTAAGTAACTCAGGAAGAGTCTTTTCATCTCTCTCCTCTCTCCTTTCTTTGGGGTGAAATGAAGAATTGAAATAGCAGTCCCCTAGTGCTCATCCAGATCAGGCAATCCATGTTCTGGAGAATTTCTAGGAGGAGAACAGTATTGCTTCAATTCCCCACATCCTGGATGAGCACAAAAAGGATGTGTTGTGTCACGTATTGGTGGGGGGAAATGACTGGTATTTTATTGGAAAATTCATCAGAAGAAGACAACATTGTGTACTGAATCAATAATTAGGTGGCCTGAGATTGAATTTTGGCTTTGCTGTTAGTTTCTTGGGTGACTGTGGGCTTAAATTTCCTCATTACTTAAGTGAAGTTCAATTTCAATGATCTCTTGAATGACTACTGCTGTTGCCTCTATGTGCTAGTCACTGAGCTAAGAGTAGAAAGAACAGGATATGAGTTCTGATTCTAGAGGCTCACAGTTTGTTTGGAAAGGAGTAAATAAACCATTGTGGTTATTTAGATTAAGTAATACCACAGAAGTATGTTCAGATGCTATTCAAAAGAGGAGACAAAAATTAGTATGCAGTAGGGAAAAGTACAGACTTCTCCAGTAGCTTACCAGTAAAGAATCCACCTGCAATGCAAGAGCTGCAGGAGATATGGGTTCAATCTCTGGGTCAAGAAGATCCACTGAAGGGCATGGAAACCCACTCCAATATTCTTGCCTGGAGAATCCCATGGACAGAGGGGTCTGGTGGGCTACAGTCTATGCCATCACACAAGTCAGACACAAATGAAGTGACTTAGCACACATGCAGGGAAAAGACAGGCAAGGCTACAGAAGTTACATTGGTCTACTGCTTTCCAGATAAGAGAACTGAGGGGGAAGGATAGCCCAGGCAGAGGACTGAACCAAGGCAGGGAAGGACAAAGACATCTGAGGCAATGACTCTGGGGCAATTACATAGGATTCATGAAAGAGGTAAGGGAGAGAGTAGTGGAGTAGACTTGAGATCACACCATTCTGCAGGGACATCTGTGCCTTGCTAAGGAGCGTGAACTCTATTCTGCATACAGTGAGAATTCACTGACAGATTTTAAGGTTGTGGCAGGATATGATTTGTATATAATGAATGAGAAAATGGACACAAGAGGAAAGAGGCTAAAAGCTCCTGCAAATATTAATATCTAAGGAAGAGGAGCTGAGAACTTGAAATAAAAGCCTTAGTAGAGGAAATGAAGGAGCAGGCTTCAGGCTAGGACTTGTCTTGTAGGTGGAATAAGAATGGGCTACACAATTTGTGGGGCCCAGTGCAAAATAAAATCCAAGAGCTCGTTCTTAAAATAATAATTTCAGGATATTGACAACAAAGCAGCAAACCAGGTGAAGGCCCTTCTAAATGTGGTGCCCTGTGTAGCTGCACAGGTCTCATGCTCCTGAAGGTGGCCCTGGGCATGGGACTCCTTACTTTATTTCCTAGGTGTGATTACTTTATTTCTAGGTGTGCTGTAATTATAGCTGGAAAGACTGATTAAAATGGATAAAATTATACGTTTGGGGGAGAAGGTCCATATTGCCCGTCATTTCATTCAGTCTACTCTGCCATCTGTCCAAATTTTATCTTATGTAATCTTCTTTTGAGTTATCACACCAAGAGATAAACCAGGCAAACCAGGCTGATTGAGATCTCTGTTGTTCAGTTTCAAAGTTGTGTCCAACAGCTTTGTGATCTCATGGACTGTAGCATGCCAGGCTTGTTTGTCCCCCATTATCTCCCAGAGTTTACTCAAATTCATGTCCATTGAGTCAGCAATGCTATCTAACCATCTCCTCCTCTGGCACCCCACTCTTCTTTTGCCTTCAATCTTTCCCATCATTAGGGTCTTTTCCAATGAGTTGGCTCTTCACATCTGGTAACTTCAGCTTCAGCAACAGTCCTTCCAATGAATATTCAGGGTTGATTTCCTTTATTTTGACAGGTTTGATCTCCTTGCAGTCCAAGGGACTCTCAAGAGTCTTCTCCAGCACCACAATTTGAAAGCATCAACTCTTTGGTGCTCAGCCTTCTTCATGATCCAGTTCTCATATCTGTACATGACTACTGGAAAAACCACAGCTTTGACTACATGGATCTTTGTTGGCAAAATCGTCTCTGCTTTTTAATATGCTGTCTGAATTTGTCAAAGTTTTCCTTCCAAGGAGTAAATCTCTTTTAATTTCATGTTTGCAGTCACCATCCATAGTAATTTTGGAACCCAAGAAAATAAAATCTGTCATTGCTTCCACTTTTCTCCTTTCTATTTGCCATGAGGTGATGGGACCAGATGCCATGATCTTACTTTTTTAATGTTGAATTTCAAGCCAGCTTTTTCAATCTCCTTTCTCACTCTCTGCTTTCACCCTCATCAAGAGGCTTATTAGTTCCTCTTCACTTTCTGCCATTAGAGTGGTCTCATTTGTGTATCTGAGGTTGTTGATATTTCACCCAGAAATCTTGATTCTAGCTTGTGATTCCCCTAGCCCAGCATTTTGCATAATGTGCTCTGCATATAAGTCAAATAAGCAGGCCTTTCAGCAGACTTGAGGTTTTACTGTTTTTTTTTTTCTCTTGAATCAAAAGACCCTATTGTAACTTTTAATAGGTTTTTAAATCTATTTTTAATTTGATAAGTATTATTTTGCTGATCAAATAATTCAATGTTATTTTTCGGTGCAGTTTTTGTTTTGATTTGATAGTTTCTAGTTTTTGGAAGAATTTGCTTAATGATTTGGAGGGATTTTTTCAGAAGGTATTTAACATTTTCTGCTGGGATTTAATCACCAGAAACCTTTCAGATTCAAGAAAAATTTGTTTCTTCCAATCAATAAGCAGTTTGCTGCTGCTGCTGCTGCTGCTGCTGCTGCTGCGTCGCTTCAGTTGTGTCTGACTCTGTGCGACCCCATAGATGGTAGCCCACCAGGCTCCCCTGTCCCTGGGATTCCCCAGGCAAGAACACTGGAGTGGGTTACCATTTTCTTCTCCAATGCATTAAAGTGAAAAGTCGTGCCCAACTCTTAGCAACCCCATGGACTACAGCCTACCAGGCTCCTTCATCCATGGGATTTTCCAGGCAAGAGTACTGGAGTGGGTTGCCATTGCCTTCTCCGAATAAGCAGTTCAGGTCTTTGCAAATATGTTTCTGGGTTGTCATTGACATTGCAAAATGCTAATATTGAAATAAGGTGGGCTGAATGTGGTTTACCAACTAGTATATGTAGAAAGGATGATGGTGTTAGAAAATCCCTATTTTGCAACACTTATAGTGATTAAAATTTGCATTATTAATAATAATTAATTTAGGAAGAATCATCAGTCCATCCTAGTGGTAAATTTGATGATAATTAGTATATGTTCATGGGCTTCCCAGGTGGCACAGTGGTAAAAAATCTGCCTGCCAGTGCGGGAGACACAAGAGACATGAGCTTAATCCCTGGGTCAGGAAGATCCCCTGGAGTAGGAAATGGCAACCTGTTCCAGTCTTCTTACCTAGAGAATTCCACAGACAGAAGAGCTTGGGGGGGCTACACTCCATGGAGTCTCAGAGAGTCAGACATGACTAAGTGGCCGAGCACTGAGCACTGCACTGAGGATATGCTCATAGTCTCAAAGTGTCCCCCCACAAATATTTATTGCTTATGAAGGGAAAGCTTCCCAGGCGACGCAGTGCTAAAGAATCTGCCTACCAATTCAGGAGCTGCAGGAGACACCGGTTCGATTCCTGGGTTGGGGAGCTCCCCTGGGGAAGGGAGTGGCAATCCACTTCAGTCACAAAGAGTTGGACATGACTTAGAGGCTCAGCAACAGCAATGAAGGGAAAAAGTGGGTGAGCATTATTTCAGACCAAGTGATTGAAGCTAGTATTGCCAAATCATGTGACAAACTGAGAACAAAACATCTGTCCTATGACAGGAGAAGGCAAAAAACCATAACCCTAAATGGACAATGTTGTATAAAAGAGCTGGCTGGATTCTTTAAAAAAATGTCCAGATGGTGAAAGATAAAGAAAGGCTGAAGAATTACTCCAGAATAAAGGAGACTGAAATGCAACGTAGGAATCTTGTATGGATCCTGGACCGGATAAAAAAGATAGCTGCAAAGACATTATTGTTATGATTGGTGAAGTCTGAATGTGAACTGTGGATTAGATAGCAGAATTACACCAATGGTAAAATCACCTAGGTTTTGGAACTGCAGTTAATGTAAGAAAATATTCTTCTTTTAGGAAACACACATTGATGTATTTATGAGTAAAGGAGCAAGATATTTTGCAAGGTATTCTCAAAAGGGTTAGAGAATGGAGAGAGTGACAAAACTAATGGAACAAAATTTTTATGGTTTGCCCCATTGAAAATCTGGATAAATCATGCATGAATGATACTGGTATTCTGGCAACTTCTCTGGAAGGGTTAAAATCATATCCAATTAAAGTTGTCTCCAAAGCCCCATAAAGACAAAAAATGTTTTCTAAATGTAAAGGTGCAAAATAGAAATGCTATTGATGGTATAATTACATTATATTGCATTATCCTAAAACCAAAGCTGTACATATTTTTGTGCAGCTAAGTATGATTAATGAAATAAGGGGAAAAAACCCCTCTAGATTTAGCAATGAAAACCTTGTATGCCTGGACATGATTGACTTAATAGTTCTCAGTGTTCTTCCCTAGTATGTCCTAGTTCAGTTACACCTCACAGTTGAAGATGGAAAATGGGAAATATGTATTTCTTTTCAGCTGTGGTGGAGAAAAACTGGCTTTTACCTGAAAAGCAGCTGAGACTCACAGGAAGGACAAATGGGTAGGGAAGGAAAACATGCTTCTTAGTTGGCATTTCTTAGTCCCATACGGAGAACAGCACTGTCTATTGTGATTGAGGTTCTAGAAATTAGACAAGAAAATTTGCTGTAATGTAGAAGCATCGATTTGGGGGAGTTGGTAGCAGTGGTCAAAGTCAAAACAGAAGAATTAATTTCATTAGAAACTGTTTCTTGAACCAGATCCTGTGGAGTGAGCCACAGGAAGGACAAAGTAGCAGAGAGTTGGGCCATTTTAACAAAAGCATTCAGCTAAGGATTCGGATTCTCTCAGTTCTACCTTGCTTTGGATCCCATGTCACCATTTTCTTCAAATCCAGGCAAAACAAGATACCACGAGGCCTCATGTTTCTGATTATTTTGCCTGTGTTTTCATGTTGATGTACGGCAAAACCAATACAATACTGTAATTAACCTCCAGTTAAAATAAATAAATTTTTATTAAAAAAAAAAAGTCTGTTCTTTCCCCAAAGCTGTGTATTCTCCAAGGACTTCTCCAATCCACCTCACTTCTCAGCTGGTGTTGGCAACGACTTTGGTAGATGTTTCAAAATACTCAACAGTTTATTCCTTGCCTGCTTTTATTTCCCTCTCTTTTACATGTAATGCATAATGTATGGGCTATACATGTTTATTTTGCCAGTGGTGGAAACAGTTAACTAAATGTTTATTGAAAGCAGTTAAGTATATGAGTTTTATTTGGAAGATAAAGCTGTTTCATTGGATCTTCATTTTTGAGTGCTGAAACCAGGTTGTCATTTTTGAGGAGGCAGTAGGTGGAGCTACAGGCTTTTTATCTCTAAAGAATTCTCAGTAGCTGCCCATTGCAGAATAACCTGAACAAGCACATCTTTCCAAAAATAACAGAGGCATTTCCAAGTATTCCAGAAATATATGCAAGACTGTTTAGTCATTCATAATCACCGCTTTGCAAGTACTAGAGAGATTCTTTAGAAAATATTTCAGAAGCAGAAAAAGATTCACAGAATTCCTTGTATTTTTAGAAAAGATATTCTTAAAAAAAAAAAAAAAGAATTCAAGAGTGAGGGAGAGGCCCTTATTCTGCGTAATCATGTACCATTATTTTTTTTCCAGGTGGTGAAAGGGCCCAGAGGGGTAACCAGGGGCGGAAAAAAGTCTTTTCCATTTGCGTCAGAACTCTGAGGAGCTCTTTACTCCCCACTCGATGAACTTTTCTGAGGCTCTAAGCTGTGGTTTTGATTCTCTCTGAATTACAGAGGGTGGCCTGGGTTAAGTGATTCTGAGGAGACCAGAAGGCACTTGTGAGAGGTCACTCTCAAGTGCCATTCCTCTCCCTGAGTACCCTGATGCTCCTGACCGTCTCCCTGGATGGATTAAAAAAGCAGTTTTTTATTACTGTGGAAATGTAGATTCTTTTCACGTAAAAAATCACAAGTTCTGATAAATGCTCTAATAGTTATATATATATATATATATATATATAT
>SJYC01042848.1:0-27374 GCA_006408675.1 Madoqua kirkii
ATTTATTTTAAGGAATTAGATATGTGACTGTCGGGTTTGGCAAGCCCAAGATTTGCAGGGCAGGCTAGTTGGCTGAAAACTCTGGCATGATTTCTGTGTTACAATCTTCAGGGCAGAATTTCTTCTCTGAGAAAACTCAGTTTTTACTCTTAAAGTCTTCAACTGATTGGATGAGACCTGCCCACACAATGAAGAATCATTAGCTTTACTCAAATTTAATGGCAAAATCAATACAATATTATGAAGTAAAAACAAAAAAAGCCACTAAAAAAAAAAAGAATCACAACTACATGATTTTTTAGATTTTTGGTACATATGTGAAGAATTGTGTACAAACTGAAATGTCTGTATAGTGATCCTCAAAACAACCAATAAATTTATATTAAAAAAATCTAATGGTTGTAAGTGTTAGTCACACGTACAAACATCTTCGCAGCAACATCTAAACTAGTGCTTGACCAAGGAATTGAACACCAGAGCCTGACCATATTGATAGATGAAAATAATTATTACAGGTCCTATTGCTATAATCTGGTTTAGGAACTTCACAAAGAAATGATGAAAAACACTTTCAAGCACATCATTGCCCTGGGTATTGTGTGAAGGAAAGGCCACAAGATGCTTGTGTTGGAAGAGCTAGGGTCCCCTCTCTGAGGGGACAGTATATCCTGACAGAAAAGAGCCATGAGACAGACAGAAAGAGAGATATTGCTACAATTTGATGGATAAAATGTTGCAAACACCAGGCTTCTCTGCCTTCAGCTCTTCCAGATGCTGCTGGAGATGGTGATGTGTAGCAGTGGGGAGAGTGGCCATGATGTCTTATAATAGACTGGGTCAGACTTATCAGCCGTGAAAGCCAGCTGCTCCCTTATGTTGTGAAGTACAGAAAATCTCTGATTTATAAATGGTGAAAGGGCTCAGAAAGATTCATTGATTCATCTGTATACTGGGTAGTGCTCTGGGTGCTGGGAATAAATACCAGTGTGATTAAAACAGACACATTTCTCTCATGAATTAAATATTCTAATGGAGTGACAGAAAACAAAGCAAGTTAAGTAGAAAAGTAAAAATTGCAAGTTGCAGTAATTGATGGGAAGCACACTACTAACTAAGTGGACTGAGATAGTATTTACTGGTGAGATGGTGGGAAACTTACTTTAGGTGTTTATAAGGAAGCCTTCTGTGGGGTGTTGATGTGTAATCTGAAACCTAAATAAACTTAATGGATGGGCTAAATCCTCTTCTGATAAGAGCTGGAGCTGGGATGCACAACCAGGTGGTCTGAACTCTGATTTATCTATTCATCTTTATCTTAGCTTAGAAGTTGTGTCCACCAGAAGAAGTCTGGCATTCTTTCTCAAAACTTAAGAAGAATTGTGTGTGTGTACTGAAGGATAGGTATGCACATGCAAAAGAATATATGTTTCTGAATCTCCTAGTGTTTCCATCACTCCTGTTAGGCAGTTCTTCCTCTCTGTAGCCTGGATTTTTCAAGCTGTACCTGACATTTTCTTTTGCTTTGTTCTTTGTTCACGTGGACAGACACTCTGCTTGTTTCATTGGGTTGATCTTAAAAACTTCATTTGCATTTTTCCACAACATCGTATGTACAACCTTGCAGAAACTTTTTGGCCAACCTGATAGAAAAGCTATTTGTCAAGCTGTCAGTTGCGTTAATATATCATTTCTTTTTTAAATGAGCCAATCCTTCTAGATCTTATTCTCTGATTATTTAATTATCTTCCAGGCTCTACATAGGTTGTGTGAATTGTCTTTGGAACAACCCCCGAGGGCACTATTCACATAAAGACATTATAGATTGATATGATCACAATTGGGTTTCCCTGGTGGCTCAGATGGAAAAGAATTTGCCTGCAATGTGGGAAACCTGAGTTCAATCCCTGGGTTGGGAAGATCACTTGGAGGAGGGCATGGCATATTAGAATCATAAAAGTAATCATACTTGTTTAAAATATTTTATTACAGAATCATGTAACATGAGTAGCTACTATTTATCAAGTGCTAAATAAAGCACTAAATTCTTTGTGTGAATTATGTCATTTAACCCTCACAACAATCTTATAAGAACTATTATTTACATTTTATAGATGAAGAAGCTGAGGATTAAGGTTAGTAGCTCCACCAACGTCAAAAGCTAATAAATGGTACATCTGTGACTTGATGAAGTCACATTCCCAGGAGTCAAAATTTGTTTGATTTTCACTTCAATATTCTTGCCTGGAGAATCCCACGGACAGAGAAGAATGGTGGGCTACAGTCCATTGGGTTGCAAAGAGCTGGACACAACTGAGTGATTAAGCACAGCACATGATCATGAGGGGGCTTCCCAGGTGGTGCTAGTGGTCAAGAACCCTCCTGCCAAGGCAGGAGATGTAAGAGATGCAGATTTGATCCCTGGGTTGGGAAGATCTCCTGGAGAAAGGAATGGCTACCCACTTCTGTGTTCTTGCCTGGAGAATCCCGTGGACAGAAGCGTCTGGCATGGACAGAGGAGTCTGGCGTGCTAAAGTCCACAAGGTCACAAAGAGTTAGACAAAACAGAATTGACTTGGCACACAGTATGATTACAATGACAGTATATTGGCAGATGGCTGATTTCTCTGCTTTGGGGATAGGGGGTGATTTCTCTGCTTTGCACGAAATAGCCTTACCAGCTAGAGGTGGCTGCATGTCTGTCTTACTTATCAGCCTTCTTTCTTTCCAATCCAAAGATACTTAGGAAAATGAAAAGTGAGTTTATGAATCTTTTCTCTTCCATTGGCATTATAAAGGTACAGGGAGCATATCTTACAGGAAGACATTGTCCATTTTCCTTCTTTTTTTGACTGCTTTTTTGTATGATGTCCAATAACCTCCTGAAATTATATGTGAAATATTGTTTATGGTAATTTAGTAGTTTTTTGTGTTACTTGTTCTAGGAATAACCTTGCTTGTGTTAATAATAATATGAGCAAATGTCATTTGGAAAGTACTCTTATGAGAGGGAGAGATTGGTACCTTAAACCAAAAGAGGGATGTCAGGTCAGAGAGTCAGTGGTGGGGACTGAAGGTGTTGGACAGATGGTGCTGTAGGTACTTCTTAAAAATCTAACTTTTGTGAAGAGTTGAGTAAGCCAGGGACTTCCCAGATCTTTGTTTTATAGGTCAATATCCTCATTGAAAGGAGTTCACCATGCTTTATTCACTCCCTAAAAGCCCAAGTAGAAACTTTGAACTGAAGATGCAATTATAATCTGCAGGTGGGCTTTTAAGAAATTTTGATTCCCGGGAATGTGGATTCGTCAAATCACAGATGTACCACTTATTAGCTTTTGACTTTCGTGAAGTAACTAACTTCCCTAATCCTCAGTTTCTTCATCTATAAAATGTGGATATAGTTGTTATCTCATAAAATTGTTGTGAGGGTTAAACAACATAATTCTCACAAAGAATTTAGTGCTTTATCTAGCACTTAATAAATAGTATTGGAATGGCTTAGATGGTAACGCATCTGCCTGCAATGCGGGAGACCTGGATTTGAACCCCAGGTTGGGAAGATCCCCTGGAGAAGGAAATGGCAACCCACTCTAGTATTCTTGCCTAGAAAATTCCATGGATGGAGGAGTCTGGTGGGCTACAGTCCATGGGGTCGCAAATAGTTGGACATGACTGAGCGACTTCACTTCACTTCAATAAATAGTAGCTATTCATGTTACATTATTCTGTAATGGATAAAGTATTTGAAACAAGTATGATTATTTTTATGATTCCAAAAATGAAGACTAGAAAATAAAAAAAGTAATGTCTAGATAGTTTTAAATTTGTCTCATATTTTTTATTTTAGAAGAGAGCATCTTGCCTCTTGAAGTGTTCTTCATATTGGCAGGAAATAATTCTGAGCAACTCTTTAAAACAGTAAAGATAGTAAGCCTAAAAAAAGAGTTAAGTTGTTCATTTTCTGTAAATTGAATAGATTAGTTTTGTGATTGGAAAGTTGCACCAGGAGCAAACTACTTTTTGCAAAAACTTCAAAAGAACTAATGGAATTTCAAAATGTGAAACTCAAAATATATTTAGGGAACTGTGCATTGTCTCATTAGTTTAGAGCAGCATGCTCATTCAAGAAGGACTTGCAGGTAAGACTGGAGAAAGAAGTTGAAAAGGAAGGATTTTGCTTGCTTAAGTGGAGATGTATGAACTCTTTTTGAACCAGTAGAAAACTAGCAAAGATTTTGGAGAACAGTGATTCAACCAGATTGTGGAGATGTCTGCTGTCACTACGTGTATTAATATAAGTTGAGATGGATGTTGTTGTTGATGTTTAGTTGCTCAGTTGTGTCCGATACTTTTCTACCCCATAGACTATAGCCCACCAGGCTCCTCTGTCCATGGGTGATCTCAGAGCAGGGGACAATTGCAACTGATCAGGCAAAAGGAAAGCAGAGTTTGAGTGAGGAACCTCTGAAAAGTTAGAGCGGACAAAAACACTTTGGAAAACTTTGCGTGCATGCTAAGTTGCTTCAGTTGTGTCCAACTCTGCGACCCAATGGATCATAGCCCACCAGGCTCTTCTGTCTGTGGGATTCTCCAGGCATGAATACTGGAGTGGGTTGCCATGCCTTCTCCAGGTGATCTTCCCAGTTCAGGGACTGAACCCATGTCTCTTACATCTCCTTCATTGGTAGGTAGGTTCTTTACCATTAGCACCACCTGGGAAGCCCTCCTGGGAAAACTTTGAATGGTGGCCAAAGGAGAGGAAAACAAGGAATTTGCTGCCATTAATAGTGAAATTCTAGCTAGGCTGAGAGTGGTTTTCCATAGATTATGTTTGTTTGGACCTGTGCGATAGAACACCCAGGTAGGAGCCCTAGGCCATTGGAAAGAGCTCAGAAGAGCCCTCAAGGCTGGTGATAGATTTTGATGTCTTCTGAGAAGTCGTGTTTGAAGTCATAGGATGGAATGGATTTCCTAAAACCTTGGGAAATGCTACATACAGAACAGAAGGAGGTGGACAAGTAAGCAGTAGAGACTGAGAAAGAGCTGTGGGAGAAATAGGGAACAAGGGTGCGGAATGATCACAGAGACCAAAGCAGAAGGGCATTTCTCCAATGAATGAGTAGCCTGACAATGACCAAGTCATAAATCATAGCAAAGAGAACAATTTTGATGGGGAGGTTAGGGAATAGGCAGTTTAAATAAGTAGAGAGAGTGGATGTGATGAAGGGTAGCCAGGAAATAAAACATCTAGTGGTTCAGTAAATAAGAGAATTATGTTCCTGGTAGGGCTGGATCAAAGAAATGTTGAAATTGGGGAAAAGGAAACAATATACCAGGAAGAGGATAATTAGTAGAACAATATTGCAGATTCTAAGATGCCCATAACTGGTAAATAATATTGCCTTTCTCAGTGTTTGAGACCCATCTCATATTTCTCTCATGTTTTTCTGTCACTGCTTATCTTAAATTTACTCTGTTTTTTCACTCTAATCTATTATAATATTCTCCGTGAAAACTCCTAATGCTATTTTCAATATATATTATAATATCTCTTATTTTAAACATCTGTTGCATGAATTGTTTTTCATTTACTTTCTCAATTTTGAATGTTTCTGTTGTATTTTTATCCAACCTAATTTCTATCCTTTACATATTAAAGACATGTTTCTGATAACTTTAAATCATCCACACTCCTGGTACACATCCATCATGTCTGTATTGAATGACTAATTGCTTAGAATGTTTACATCTTGACTCTTTCAAAATTTGTGGGGATGGTCAGACATTCCAGTTTCACCTTATTTCTAAGACTGACATTTCAATTATTTTTAAATAAGCATGTCATTTTAAATAATATGCAACATTTAAAATTATCTTTCACATGCAGTTTGTGATCACTAAGTGTCTGTTGATTGCTTGAAATGGTTGTTTTAGTTTAGAATGGGCTTGATTATATGTGTCTTGGATTAATAATAGCTGACACATACCTGGATTTAATCACTTAAAATAATCTAGTGATATATGAAATTTATTCCTAAACTTTTGCAACAAGTGAGCAACTTGCAGCAGATGTCATTAGGACTCACTATCATTTGGTTCTCCTTTCTTCCCTGGGCACACAGTAGATTATATTCTCAGATCTTTTGAAACTAGGCAGATCACATGACTGGTTCTGGCCAATAAGATATGAGTATAAGTGAAGTATATTGCTTTCAGATATTCTAAAGTCTCCTGTTTCTCTTTTCCTCTTTCTGATCATGAATATACCTTCATGTTATTATGAATTTGCCTTATAAATCAAGCACCAGCTGGAGGATGATTGGCCTGGAAGGTCAACTGGAAGGTCACCTGTACTTGAGGTTTATTTTGTTTGACTGATAAGGTTTTTGGTGTGAAAAGCCACTGGGAATTTTTTGTTTGTTTGTTTGTTTTTATTGCAGTATAACCTACCTTATCTTGACTATTACTGTTAAAAGCTAATGGTGAACTAAACAGACATTTCTCCCACAGATGGCTAACAAACACAGGGAAAGATGTTCAGTATCACTCATTATCAGAGAAATGCAAATCAAAACCACAATGAGGTACCATCTCATGTTGGTCAGAATGGCTACTATCAAAAAGTTTACAGACAATAAGTGCTGGAGAGGGTGTGGAGAAAAGGGAACCCTCTTACACTGTTGGTGGGAATGCAAACTAGTACAGCCACTATGGAGAACAGTGTGGAGATTCCTTAAAACACTGGAAATAGAACTGCCATATGACCCAGCAATCCCACTGCTGGGCATACACACTGAGGAAACCAGAATTGAAAGAGACACATGTACCCCAATGTTTATCACAGTGCTGTTTACAATAGCTAGGACATGGAAGCAACCTAGATGTCCATCAGCAGATGAGTGGATAAGAAAGCTGTGGTATACATACACAATGGAATATTATTCAGCTATTAAAAAGAATGCATTTGAATCATTTCTAATGAGGCAGATGAAACTGGAGGCTATTATACAGAGTGAAGTAGGTCAGAAAGACGGAGAAGGCAATGGCACCCCACTCCAGAACTCTTGCCTGGAAGGTCCCATGGATGGAGGAGCCTGGTAGGTTGCAGTCCATGGGGTCGTGAAGAGTTGGACATGACTGAGTGACTTCACTTTCACTTTTCACCTTTGTGCATTGGAGAAGGAGATGGCAACTCACTTCAGTGTTCTTGCCTGCAGAATCCCAGGGACGAGGGAGCCTGTTGAGCTGCCGTCTATGGGGTCGCACAGAGTTGGACATGACTAAAGCAACTTAGCAGCAGCAGCAGCAGGTCAGAAGGAAAAACAATATAGTATATTAACACATACATATGGAATTTAGAAAGATGGTAACAATGACCCTATATGCAAGACAGCAAAAGACAACTTTTGGCCTCTGAGGGAGAGGGGGAGGGTGGGATGATTTGGGAGAATGGCATTGAAACATGTATACTATCATATAAGAAATGAAGTGCCAGTCTATGTTCAATACAGGATACAGGATGATTGGGGCTGGTGCACGGGATGATCCAGAGAGATGACATGTAGTGGGAGAAGGGAGGGGGCTTCGGCATTGGGAGATCGTGTACACCTGTGGCTGATTCATGTCAATGTATGGCAAAACCAATACAGTATTGTAATGTAGAATAAAGTATTAAAAAAAAGAGGCATAGATATAAAGAACAGACTTTTGGACTCTGTGGGAGAAGGTGAGGGTGGGGATGATTTGAGAGAATAGAACTGAAACATGTATATTTCCACATGTGAAATAGATAACCAGTCCAAGTTCGATGCATGAAACAGGGCACTCAAAGCTGGTGCACTGGAATAACCCTGAGGGATGGGATGGGGAGGGATGTGGGAAGGGGGTTCAGGATGCAGGGACACATGTATACCCATGGCTGATTCATGTTGATGTATGGCAAAACACACTACAATATTGTAAAGTAATTAGCCTTCAATTAAAATAAATAAACTAATAAAAAACATTGATACAATAATAATAATAAAAGGATAGAAAAAAAGAAGCTAATGGTGTGCATAACAGACTTGTAGGCATTGGAGAGCTACCTAGGAATTAGGAAGTTGTTAAACAGCAAACAATGATTGTGTAAGTACAAATCTCCCTTCTCAGGGAGCTTTACCTCCCCCAGGAGGAATAAAATAACGACTGTGACTCAATGAAAATATGGAAAAATGAGATAAAACACACACAAGTAACTAATAACCTAGAGGTCTAGCTGCCTATTTGGGACATGTGCTGTAAGTGTATATTTAACACAAAGTGAAGGCTAGTCAAGGCTATGGTTTTTTCACTGGTCATGTATGGATGTGAGAGTTGGACTATAAAGAAAGCTGAGCGCTGAAGAATTGATGCTTTTGAACTGTGGTGTTGAGAAGACTCTTAAGAGTCCCTTGGATTGTAAGGAGATCCAACTAGTCCATTCTAAAGGAGACCAGTCCTAGGTGTTCCTTGGAAGGACTGATGTTGAAGCTGAAACTCCAATACTTTGGCTGCCTCATGCGAAGAGTTGACTCATTGGAAAAGACCCTGATGCTGGTGAGAGGGTAACAGGCAGGAAGGCCAGGAGTCTCTAAACTGAGGAAATAGCCTGCAAGTGTCTCTCTTAAGTGGCAGGAGGAAACAAACTAGCAATATTTTTTTCTTCTCTATACAAATTTAAAAGGAAGTTTCTCTTAAAATTCTGTGTTGCCATAATGACACCTGGTTTCACCTGAAGTTAACTATTCTCAAACCTAGAGATAACCAATGCCTTTTTCTTGTGAAAATGTTTATCTTAAGCTGATATACTATGCATTTACCCCAAACTCTGTCTTCAAGTTGGTTCCGCTTCTTGGCTCAGAACCTACTTGACAAACCAGTATGTTATACTCAGATATTGTTCCTCTAATCTATGTAAATGAACCTATTTTTATGGTGATCTTCCCTTCTTCAAGATTCAAGTTAATCATTTTATGGCCTAGGATGAACCATTTGGTTCCAAGATTATCCCAAAATGCATCTTATGGGTGAGGGACCTGGTGCCATTCTGAGTTTTAAGACATTCCTTTCTTTCATTAACAAACTGCTAGTGATTATATAACATCCAGCTGAAGACTAGCAGGGGGGTACTCTTTCTGCCCGTTTCTGATGCCTATGTCAGAAACTTTCTCTATCTCCTTTATACTTTAATAAAACTTTATTACATAAAAGCTCTGAGTAATCAAGCCTCGTCTCTGGCCCTGGATTGAATTCTTCTCCTTTGGGGCCAAGAATCCCGGCACCGTGATTCAACAACATTTCACTGGGAAAGATTGAGAGCAGGAGGAGAGGGTGATGACAGAGGATGAGATGGTTGGATGGCATCATTGACTCAGTGGGTTTGGATGGACTCTGGGAGTTGGTGATGGACAGGGAGGCCTGGCATGCCGCAGTTCATGGGGTCGCAAAGACTTGGACACGACTGAGCAACTGAACTGAACTGAACTGAAGAAGTTAAGGTAAGGGGTAGGTATGTTTTTGGAGACACCTGGTCAGATTTTCTGAAAGGATTTCTTGAAAAAAAAATCTGCTCTAAGTTGAGGGGAAGTGATGGAACCAGAAGAAAATAATTTCATGTGATAATTTTAGGGCAGTAGGAGAAAAAGTGTGTACTATCTTTTTATGTAAAGAAATTAAGGCAAAAATCATACAATTAAGATATAAAAAGTATGATGGATGATAATTGGAGTGAGGGAGGAGAAATAAAAGTAGAAAAACATCTAGCAGGGATAAGTGAGATGACCAGGTTGCCTGGTGGTCAAGGCAAAGAGAGAAACACCATCAGTCATGAAGAATGACAGTGTCCATGATATAAGAAACAAACCAGTTGTTTGGAAAAGTGGAGCCGCAAGGTCTGATGAAAATTCCTAACGTGGGTCTGCAAAATTAGAGGAGTGTGATTTAAAGACTGTAACTTAGAAAAAAATCTTGGCAGTACAAGCTAGCTAGAAGAAGTTGAGAGCTACTCTCCAAACAAAAATAAAACATAAAAGTTCAGAAATCATGTATATGCAATATTTTTTACCCTAAAAATCACCATGTGAAGGAATCCATGATTTAATATTTTCAGTATATCATGAGGAATACAAGAAAATTTAGGGAAGGTAGTTTCTAGATACTGCACTGGCTTATAATGTTATGTTTTTTTTGGGAAAAGATGCTTGAGTTTTATTGCTGTTTCACCGTGAGTTTGCATGAATATATTGAGTAATGTTTGGTAACTTAGGAAGAGTTCCATTGCAATACTTGATATGTTTTTTTTAACCATAAAAATCAATTTATTTATTTATTTTCATTTCATACATAATATTATACATGTTTCAATGCCATAAGTCCTCTCCAGTCTTAAGAAAGATACACCAGTAGTAATCAAGGTATTTACCGTTAAGGACTAATAGACAGCAAAGGTGGATAGTCTCAAAAGAGTGACAGTTCGTGGAGATGGCGAGATAATTTTATAGTTGGACCAAAAGGCCAGAGAGCTCTTTTATAGCTACTTAAATAAGTTAATATTGATTTTATGATGCTTTTTCTATTATTTTATAAGGGAAAGTAGTGAGAATATGAGGTGTTGGCATCTGTTGCCCACTTTTATGGACTGGCCTGCTTGCTTCTCTTTTTATTAACTGTTTCCTGCTTTCCAAGGACAGACTGTTCATGGACTGAGCACTAGGTCAAGAAATAAGTTTTCTTTTCCTTGAAAAAAAAAAAAAGAAACAAATTTAACTATTTCTATGTAATTTCACCTTGAATCTGGATTATTTTATTTATCTGTTAACAGAACCCGGTCTCTTGTTGAATTGCTAATTGGGGTCTCTCAGGCAAGTCCAAAACATTTCTATAAAGCTGTTTTTCCCCTCCCCCATTATTGTAGTCAGTACATTCTCAGTTATTGATCTCAGAATATTGCCTAAGCATGTGACCCACAAAAAACTGTGGCTGTGTACAGTTAATTATATAATCCTGCTATGTAATTCTCCTCTTATGCATATCCTTGGGGGCCACTGTGACTTGATTTAGTCATTGGTTTCACTATCCTTACTTCAACAATTTTCTTAAGAAAAAAAATGCTTCTGTTTTGGTTCTATATCTCCTGAAATCAGGTTCCAATCCCCTGAAAACATGAGCCATTTGGCACCACTGCCTGCTTAATTCCTTTGGTCCCGAGTTATCAATTTCCTCCAGATTTCAAGATCTCAAGCCATGGTATTAGTTAATCTGTATTTGAACCATATCCTGTTTTCCTACAAATTGTCTTGGCCTGGCAGATCTTTAAGTGAGCCGAGGATAGCCCTCTGAAATGGAGGGTAGGGGTCCAGCCTTGAAATTCACTTAATTCTAAGGAACTGAGCTCCAGGGAAGCTACATGGATCCAGACTGCTTTGCTGTCTAACACTGGAATTCTATATCTCCTGAAATCAGGTTCCAATCCCCTGAAAACATGAGCCATTTGGCACCACTGCCTGCTTAGATTCCTTTGGTCCCGAGTTATCAATTTCCTCCAGATTTCAAGATCTCAAGCCATGGTATTAGTTAATCTGTATTTGAACCATATCCTGTTTTCCTACAAATTGTCTTGGCCTGGCAGATCTTTAAGTGAGCCGAGGATAGCCCTCTGAAATGGAGGGTAGGGGTCCAGCCTTGAAATTCACATAATTCTAAGGAACTGAGCTCCAGGGAAGCTACATGGATCCAGACTGCTTTGCTGTCTAACACTGGACCTTCCCAAAACATTTTTTTTCTTTCCCATTTAGAATTTGATAGTTTTTCAAAAAATAATCTCTGGTGGGAAATTTTAGCTAAAGAATTTTTATTTTTAGGTTTTGCATTCAACATGTCTTTTTTTGGCAAAGCAAATAACATTTCATCAGACAGTAGGCCACAGGGTTTACCCTTGGATATATAGTGATTACATTTCCAAATGTAAGACTGATGCCATGTGGGGCTTATTTCAGATGGAGGGAGTGGATGGTGGCATCTTGGTATGAAATCAACAGGACAACCCACTCATAACCTCCTGTGAGTGACTGAGGCCAGACTACAGAAGGAGGCTCATGTACTCTATGTAAGAATATTTAAAAGTTAGAAATAAAGCTAAGAGATCTTTAAAGATAAACAAAATTTTGCTTCCTATCTTGACAAATGTATCTTCTTCTTCACCTGGAAGGCAAGGTTTAAATGTATAATTCTTAAAGTCCTTGGATTCTCTGTTTGTGTTACTTGGGGAGAGTTGACCTCAGCTGTAGGCCTTTTAGCTGTCAGCCTGCATCCCTTCTCTCCCACCTCCAGTTCCTGCACCAGCAGAGGCTTCTTCCGTGCACCTTGGGATATATACTACACAAATAGTTGTCTCATGGCCACATCTTGAGCCCATGGCATTCTGAATGTGAAAGGATAGGCTTGGGAAACTGGAGAATGAAGACCCTGGAATAGGGCTCAGGAGATTCTTGGGTCCTGGGTACTGTCGTGTGGTCTAGAAGGAAGGTGTATTAGATCGCTAGGACTTCTTTAACAAAGTACCACAAACTGGGTAGTGTTAACAGATATGTATTGCCTTACAGTTCTGGAGGCTAGAGGTCTGAGATTAGGTATCAGCAGGGTTGGTTTTGTATTTATTTAACAAAAAAAAATTTTTTTTTTTTTTTTTTTTGGCTGTGCTGGGTCTTTGTTGTGGTGCATGGGGCTTTCTCTAGTTGTGGCAAGCAGGGCTACCCTCTAGTTGTGGTGTGCAGGTTTCTCACTGCTGTAGCTTCTCTTGTTGCAGAAGGCATGTGGGCTCAGTTTTGTGGCACATGGGCTTAGTTACTCTGCAGTATGTGGAATCTTCCCAGACCAGAGATCAAAGTGGTGTCCCCTATATTGGCAGGTGGATTCTTAACCCCTAGACCACCAAGGAAGTCCAGGTTGGTTGTTTTCAAGGGCTGTGAATAGAGAATCTATTCCATCCATCTCTCCTGGCTTCTGGGGTTTTCTGAACATCTTTGGCATTTCTTATCTCATAGATGGGCTTCCCTGGTGGCTCAGACCTTAAAGAATCTGCCTGCAATAAGGGAGACCTGGGTTTGATTTCTGAGTTGGAAAGATTCCTTGGAGAAGGGAATGGTAACCCACTCCAGTATTATTGCCTCTGGCGAGTTACAGTCCATGGGGTTGCCAAGAGTCAGGCATGACTAAGAGATGAACACGCACACACACACACACATATACACACACACACACACACAGAGCTTGTAGATGCATCACCTTGATCTCTGCCTTCATCTTCACATAGCATTTTCTCTGTGTTTATGTCTGTGTCCAAATATCCCCTTTTTACAAGAATACCAGTCACGCTTGATTAGGGTCCACTCTAATGACCTTGTCCTAACTTGATTACATCAGCAAAGACTATTTCTAAATAAGAGACTTCAACATATGAGTTTTTGGAGGACACTTTTAAACCTATGACAGAAGGTAAGTGTGGGCACCTTAGGCACATCCCCTTGGCCTCATGGATTCTGTCCTATCGGGAAGGTTTTTGCTGGGTAGGACCCAGAAGGGAGCTCTAGAAAGCTTGGCTCTGTGGCCAGGATCCTCGTAAATGAAGTGCTGGGTATTAATTCTTTCCTTGTTACCGGTATCTCCACAGTCTTTAACAAGGAAGATCTAATACTATAGATTAAAAAGCAATAGAAAGGGCATGAAATTTAGCTTTCTCTTTTCCCCAGTTGATCAAATTAATGAAGCCTCTTCCTTTGCCTCTCAACAGTCCTTCCAGTCTAGTCCATTCTATCCGTCATTCCCTCTTCACCCCTAATTCCCATGGTACTTCTCACCTGGATCATTTTATAGATGAGTTTCTGCCTTTTTCCAACCCGAAGTGTTGATTTTTAACACAGTATCAGAGTGTGGCAAGTCTTCAGCAAAACTGTTTTGGTTCTCTAGGCCTCTGGCCTTTGTTTATTGCACATGTAATCCACTAGCTTTGATTCTGCACAGTATATTTCTACTTTTGAGGGCAGTCAGGCCTTCGATGTTGTGTATGTGGGTTATTTCTGAGCCCGCATTTTAAAAATAATCCATGGCGGGAAGAAGGGGTATTCAATTCTGTGACTAAAAACAATCTCCTGGGAGCCAAAGAAACACACAGATAATGTTTATTCTCCATGCTAAAAATAGGTGGGCTGGTATTTTTAGTCATTCCCCAAAATATGGTGTCTGGACTCAAATTCAGCTGTGGGTGCATGTCTTTATGGGATCCAATGGGACGGGTCATGTAGGGAGGAGTCACTAGGGTCAGATGTTAGGAAAAAAATGTTTCTAGGAGAGAAGCTAGGCCTTGCTACCAATTTAAGGTTTCTAGCTTATGAGGGTGTAGTTCAATTTCAAACATTTTTAGAGTTAAAAAAACAAAAACAAAAACAAAAACAAAGCAACCTCAAGGAATTATCGAGAGCATAAAGACCAGCAGTTGTTCATCCCAGGCTGTAAAAATGAACTACTTCTTCTCCTCAGATGAGGGCAAAAAGTGGTCTGGAAAACAAAATTAATTTGTTTGCTCGGGTTTAAATTTAAAACGACTTACTTGATTTTTTTTTTTTCTCTTCTGTAATTTGCCAGAGTTAATTCAGTCCCAATGGACTTGCTTTTTACCACCTTACTATAAAATCTGATTCAGTTTCATACAGTTTTTTCTTTTTTCCCTTACTAATCCCCAGCCTAAATGTATGCTTTAAGAAAACATCAGGGTTATAGCTGGTGTTTTTGTCATGTTTCTTGTATAGATTTTCTGGGACCCTAGGTGTGGGAGAGTATTCATGGACATTTAAAGAGTTTAAGAAATTTTTCCAAATCAGTGTGGTGGTACCCTTACCACTGCCCCCCACCCTGCCCACTTCTGAACATGTCAAGTTTAAGGGCTCATTTCTTTACCAGATCTTAGATCTACCAAATATCTGCTGGGGTTGAGATCAATTGTGAGGTTTGGAAAGGAGTGGAAAGGAACATGCTTAGTGAAAAAGTGCTGTGTCAAATTTAAAAGTAAAAAAAGAATTTTATTTATTCTTTTAAAATATTTATTTTTAAATTAAAAGATAATTATTTTATGGAGTTTTGTTGTTTTATCATTTCAGAGAGCTTAGCCTGTCTGCCTGGAGGTCCCAAGTCTTCTGCTGTCTCCTAGAGGTTGCTTTGTAGGAGTTGTTCCATATCTTGATAAGTTTTTGATGTATTTGTGAGGAGGCTGGTGATCTCCCCATCTTACTCCTCCACCATCTTCCATCTTTCAAAATTTGAGTTATTCTTGCATGACAAAGCCATCTTCTTTGTCTCACTAACCTAAGATCAGAAATCAAGAGGCTGGGGCTGCCTCCAAATTATAGGCTGTGTGTGGGATTCAACCTAAACCCATCTCACCGCAGAAACTTTTGAAAGATTTTATAACGTGACTTTGGAAACAGCAGAATGAGCAGCAATGATTTCACTATGTCCAACAAGCACATGTGGTGTCATTGTGCTTGATATTCTCCACATAATCTTCTGGGTATTGGGTGTGTGAGAGGGCATTGGATGCAACAGAAGATGTTTTCATTGAATGAGTTAGGATGGAGCAAATGTCTGTGTCTTATTTCAAGCTTGATTGAAGATTCTTCCTGTGACAATGAGCGAGTTTAATATCACACTATACTCTTCATATAAGAATTAAAAAATCAAACCCTTTTTGGCATAATCATGCTATCTCATCACATGTTGAATTTTGGTAACATTGTTGGGGCAGGAAATCTATGGCCAAAGGACTATGTGATTGAAAAAAAAAATGGAAGAATTGCCATACATGGCATGACATCTTTGCCATGTCATCTGCCAAGCAGACGTGATTTTCAAAGATTTTTAAAGTTTTCTTACCCCATCTCCAATTAATTCCCCTGTCTGTAGTAACCCCCTTCAGACCTCTGGTGATAGAAATTACGGATATTTTGAGAGCCAGTTTATTTTGCGGACTAATTTTTAAAAAAGTATACTCTTCATATTATGATCATTCTAAGAGTGATGACCAAAATTTTGGAGCCATTATTTTCTTTTAAAAATCAACATAAAATTTCTTTTCTTTCTAGTTTCATGAAACTAAGTATCTCAGAATCACCAAACTCTAGTGCAAAGAAGGTGACACCGAAGGCAGGTCACACAGGAAGTTAGTGGAAAGGTGGAAACCTACACACAGTAGTTATTTTTCAAGCTCTTCTGTGAACACATAATCTATTTAGCAATTTTCTATTCCTTGTAATTAAAATATAAACAGTCACACTTTCTCTCTGCTTGATATTCTTCATATAATCTTCTGGGTGGAGCTTGAGGATTTTTCTGGACTCCTGGTGCTCGTCTGCTTACCTCTGCTGACAGACCTGGACATAGCCCTGTGTGTGTCTGTCGCACTCAGCAGGGCAGCAAATGGCAGGGTCCTGCTGTGATTTCACAGTCCTGCTTTCTTCTCTGGCATCCAGGCTGGGCTATATATATATACCATTACCACATCATTCACACCTTCCTGTCAGAAAGCCAAGAATCACATCACCTTATCCCACACTCACATTAGCACGAATAATTTAAATCAACATTTCAGCATTGGGGGATACTGTGTTTGGGAAGTGGGGTGCATCTACAGGGCTGACTGACAGTGGTAGGTTTTTTTTACTTTTGGTGGGCTCAAGTGCTTGTCTAAACACAGGCCCTTAACACTGCCTTGTTGTCTCCACCCAGCAGGCAGCAATTCTGGCTCACTACATCACAGTCTCTCATGTCAACAAAGCCTCGTCTTAGCAGTTTTCCTGGTGTTAGTCTGAGGGGTGTATGTCGCTGTCTGTGAGTATGTTTGCTAGGAAAGTTTTTCTCTCTGATGGAGGGATGGGAGAAAAGAAACAAGCCACAGAGTGCTCTATAAACACCAAAGACTCATTTAGATTTCATTGTGAGATTATGAGCTCTTCTTCCTCCTGGAATCTTTTGAGACCTTAGGTTGGCATATCCCAAAGTATCATCGTGGAGAAGGCAATGGCACCCCACTCCAGTACTCTTGCCTAGAAAATCCTATGGACAGAGGAGCCTGGTAGGCTGCAGTCCATGGGATTGCTAAGAGTCAGATACGACCGAGCGACTTCCCTTTCACTTTTCACTTTCATGCACTGGAGAAGGAAATGGCAACCCACTCCATTATTCTTGCCTGGAGAATCCCAGGGATGGGGGAGCCTGGTGGGCTGCCATCTATGGGGTCACACAGAGTTGGACATGGCTGAAGTGATTTAGCAGCAAAGTATCGTAGACATCTATGACCTCTAACTTGGACAACTAATAAGAAGTCAATTCCGATCTAAACACTTCAGGTTCCTTGGTTCCTTTCAACAAAAACAGTGATGCCTGCACACTGAGCTTTTCTCCTCTCCTGGGTGATGGGAGTAGGATGGAAAGGACCATCAGGATCTCTTCTCTTCTGGTGCTTCCACCCAGCCACTCTTTCGGATTTGGGGTATGACTTAAAAAAAACAACAACACAGCACTAAGTGCAATAATAGGCATATTAGTAATGTATGTGTGAGACAAAGAATGAATATTTTGAGGGAACTTACAGAATAGAATAGAGATTCTATATTAGAAAATTGTTATCTGAAGATGAAGGTAAAATCATCAGATGTTCAATTGACAATCCCTTCTGTCTTTATACAGCTATGGTTATTTAAGTCATTGCACAGGCTATTGGTCCCAGTTCATCCTTCCCTGTGGTAATACTTTATGTGACATCCTTGCCATGGTCTCATGGTGGGCAGAGTGGATTACCCAATGTCTTGATTCTGCACTTGGCAATTTTACTTGTTTGGCCAATGGGATGTTAACCAATGTGAGGCTTAAGATGGGAACCTTCTTTTTCACTTCTGCCCAAAGCATCTTTATCTCCTACCACATTGTCTGTTGGCCCCAAGAGGATGAGAAACATGGAACAGATCTAAAACAAAGTAGCTGAGCCAGCCTAGATCAGCCAAACCCAAGCCAATGGTCAGATACATGAGTAAGAAATAAATGTCTATTAGAAGATATTAAGAAGAGATGGCAAGAATACACAGAAGAACTGTACAAAAAAGATCTTCATGACCCAGATAATCATGATGGTTTGATCACTCATCTAGAGCCAGACATCCTGGAATGTGAAGTCAAGTGGGCCTTAGAAAGCATCACTACGAACAAAGCTAGTGGAGGTGATGAAATTCCAGTAGAGCTATTTCAAATCCTGAAAGAGGATGCTGTGAAAGTGCTGCACTCAATATGCCAGCAAATTTGGAAAATTAGCAGTGGCCACAGGACTGGAAAAGGTTAGGTTTCATTTCAGTCCCTAAGAAAGGCAATGCCAAAGAATGCTCAGACTACCACACAATTGCACTCATCTCATACCCTAGTAAAGTAGTGCTCAAAATTCTCCAAGCCAGTCTTCAGCAATACGTGAACTGTGAACTACCTGATGTTCACGCTGGTTTTAGAAAAAGCAGAGGAACCAGAGATCAAATTGCCACCATCCGCTGGATCATGGAAAAAGCGAGAGTTCCAGAAAAACATCTATTTCTGCTTTATTGACTATGTCAAAGCCTTTGACTGTGTGGATCACAATAAACTGTGGAAAATTCTGAAAGAGATGGGAATACCAGACCACTTGACTTGCCTCTTGAGAAATCTGTATGCAGGTCAGGAAGCAACAGTTAGAACTGGACATGGAACTACAGACTGGTTCCAAATAAGAAAAGGAGTACATCAAGGCTGTATATTGTCACCCTGCTTATTTAACTTATATGCAGAGTACATCATGAGAAATGCTGGTCTAGAAAAAACACAAGCTGGAATCAAAATTGCCGGGAGAAATATCAATAACCTCAGATATGCAATTGACAGTACCTTTATGGCAGAAAGTGAAGAGGAACTAAAAGGCCTCTTGATGAAGGTGAAAGAGGAGAGTGAAAAAGTTGGCTTAGAGCTCAACATTCAGAAAACGAAGACCATGGCATCTGGTCCCATCACTCCGTGGGAAATAGATGGGGAAACAGTGTCAGACTTTATTTTTCTGGGCTCCAAAATCACTGCAGATGGTGATTGCAGCCATGAAATTAAAAGATACTTATTCCTTGGAAGAAAAGTTATGACCAACCTAGATAGCATATTCAAAAGCAGAGACATTACTTTGCCAACTAAGGTCATTCTAGTCAAGGCTATGGTTTTTCCAGTGGTCATGTATGGATGTGAGAGTTGGACTATGAAGAAGGCTTAGTGCTGAAGAACTGATGCTTTTGAACTGTGGTGTTGGAAAAGACTCTTGAGAGTCCCTTGGACTTCAAGGAGAGGGCTCCAAAATCACTGCAGATGGTGATTGCAGCCATGAAATTAAAAGACGCTTACTCCTTGGAAGAAAAGTTATGACCAACCTAGATAGCATATTCAAAAGCAGAGACATTACTTTGCCAACTAAGGTCATTCTAGTCAAGGCTATGGTTTTTCCAGTGGTCATGTATGGATGTGAGAGTTGGACTATGAAGAAGGCTTAGTGCTGAAGAACTGATGCTTTTGAACTGTGGTGTTGGAAAAGACTCTTGAGAGTCCCTTGGACTTCAAGGAGATCCAATCAGTCTATTCTGAAGGAGATCAACCCTGGGATTTCTTTGGAAGGAATGATGCTGAAGCTGAAACTCCAGTACTTTGGCCACCTCATGCAAAGAGTTGACTCATTGGAAAAGACTCTGATGCTGGGAGGGATTGGGGGCAGGAGAAGAAGGGAATGACAGAGAATGATATGGCTGGATGGTATCACTGACTCGGTGGACTCGAGTCTGGGTGAACTCTGGGAGTTGGTGATGGACAGGGAGGCCTGGCGTGCTGTGATTCATGGGGTCGCAAAGAGTTGGACATGACTGAGTGACTGAACTGAACTGAACTGAACCTTCCATTGAGATTTTGTGTTTGTTATGTAGCAACAGCTGACTTTTATATAATGTGGCTACCAATACTACCATCTTTCACTTCACAAAAATTCTGAGACTTTGTGATTGGTTGTCACATAGTAATGGCTGACTGATTACATGTCACTATGAGCTTTATTACTAACTTCCATTTCATAACAATGTTCAGTTCAATTCCATCCAGTTCAGTTGCTCTGTCATGTCTGACTTTTTGCAACCCCATGAATCGCAGCATGCCAGGCCTCCCTGTCCCTCACCAACTCCCGGAGTTCACCCACACTCACGTCCATCGAGTCAGTGATGCCATCAAGCCATCTTATCCTCTGTCGTCCCCTTCTCATCCTGCCCCTAATCCCTCCCAGCATCAGAGTCTTTTTCAATGAGTCAACTCTGCATGAGGTGGCCAAAGTACTGGAATTTCAGCTCTAGCATCATTCCTTCCAAAGAAATCCCAGGGCTGATCTCCTTCAGAATGGATTGGTTGGATCTCCTTGTAGTCCAAAGGACTCTCAAGAGTCTTTTCCAACACCACAGTTCAAAAGCATCAATCCTTGGTGCTCAGCCTTTTTCACAGTTCAACTCTCACATCCATACATGACCACAGGAAAAACCATAGCCTTGACTAGATGGAACTTAGTCGGCTACTGACTTCTATTTCATAACAACCCAGCGAGGCTCTTTGTAAAGAGAGAGGTTGCTGGTGATCCTGGAGTTCATCCAGTGTCCCTGTTCTATTGCTGAGAAAATTGAGGCTCAGTGTTATGTCACTTGGCTGATGTAACACAATCTGAGAGATCTAACAAGGATCCTCTGGCTGGACCACCAGTGTGGCCTATTTATTCTCAAGCTTCAGGTTAAGAGGGTAGGACTGTGACTGATACTGTATGCAATTCTAAACCATGATTGTGCCACCAATTATATAGGTACCTTCTATTTACATGACATAAAGCTCATCCACATTTGAAACTAGATAGAAAGAGAAATATCTATGAATAGCAAGTTGTAATAAATTCATCTCATGTATAAGCATATTCCCAGACTCTGGGCTGCATCCTGCAGTAACATAAATGACAAATTGGAACAGGACCAAGTAATCACAACAAAAGCTCTCAAGGAAATGTTATTGTTAGACCCGGAGAAGGCCTAATCACCGGAACCGTCGCCTCACAGATCACCAAGACTTGGATATCGATGCAATCAGCAAGAGGATTTATTGAACCGGCGTGCCGGGGTTCGAACTCCTCGGAAGGAGTGAACCCAGAACGCTGGTCACTAAGGATTTTTATACAGAAAAATCACAAGTAGGCGGGAGTAAGGTTAGGACATGGAAAACAATGTGATTGGGGGCCATAGGCAGGTACAGGTGGGGTGAGGACGTTTGATTGGTGGGCAAGGCTTAACCTTTAAGGGGATAGGTCTGCAGGTCATCAGGTTGAAACGGCTGGCTGGCCACCCCGTGACGGTTGGTCAATCTTCAGAAAAACAGCTACCCGGAAAAAGTTTTAACAGAAAATACATCAATACATCACCGGGGGTCTCTTGCCAGTAAACTAGACTATAAGTCATCAGTTAAGGATTAATAGAAAAACACCACTATACCATTATAGAGGGGCTGTTTCAGGGATCAGGAGGCCATGAGTCACCAGATGAGGGGAAGGTTATTTTCCATTAGGTATGGCCTGCCTCTGGGGTTTTAGAACACAGGAGACTTAAAATTTTAACCTAATTTCTTCATTATCATGTCTGACTCTTTGCAACCCCTTGGGTTATATAATGCCAGAATCCTCTCTTCTCCACTATCTCCCAGAATTTGCTCAAGTTCAAGTCCATTGAATTGAGGATGCTATCTAACCATCTCTTCTTGTCCTACCCTCTTTTCCTTTTGCCCTCAGTCTTTCCCAGCATCAGGGTCTTTTCCAGAGAATCAGCTCTTCACATTAGGTGGCCAAGTTATTGGACCTTCAGTGTTAGCATCAGTTCTTACAATGAATATTCAGAGTTGATTTCTTTTAAGATTGACTGGTTTGATCTTTTTGCAATCCAAGGGACTCTCAAGAGTCTTCTCAAGCACTGCAATTAGAAAGCATCAATTCTTTCATGCTCAACCTTCTTTATGGTGATCCAGCTCTCACATCTGTTCATGAATACTCAAAAAACCATAGCTTTGACTATACAGACCATTGTTAGCAAAGTGATGTCTCTGCTTTTCAGTACATTGTCTAGGTTTGTCATACCTTTCCTTCCAAGGAGCAAGCATCATTTAATTTCATGGCTGAAATCATCATCTGCAGTGACTTTGGAGATCAAGAAAATAAAATCTCTCACTGCTTCCACTTTTCTCTTTTCTATTTACCATGAGGTAATGGTACCGTATTCCATGACCTTAGTTTTTGAAAGTTAAATTTCAAGCCAGCTTATTTCACTCTCTTCTTTCACTCTTCTCAAAAGGTTCTTCAGTTCCTCTTCACTTTCTGCCATTAGAATGCTATCATCTGCATATCTGAGGTTGTTGATATTTCTCCTGGCAATCTTGATTCCAGCTTGTGGTTCATCCAGCCTGGCATTTCACAAGATGTACTTGGCATATAAGTTAAATAAGCGGTGTGACAACATACAGTCTTGTCATACTCCTTTCCCAATTTTGAACCACTCCATTGTTCCATGTCCAGTTCTAACTGTTGTTTCTTGACCCACACACAGATTTCTCAGGAGACAAGTAAGGTGGTCTGGTATTCTCATCTCTAAGAATTTTCACAGTTTGTCATGATCCACACAGTCAAAAATTTTCAATGACACAGAAATAGATGTTTTTGTGGAAGTATCTTGGTTTCTCCATGAGCTAATGAGTGTTGGCAGTTTGATTTCTGATTTCTCTGCCTTTTCTAAACCCAGCTTGTACATCTGGAAGTTCTTGATTCACATACTGCTAACGTCTAGCTTGAGGGCTTTTGAGCATAAACTTGTTAGTATAAGAAATAACTGCAACTGCATGGTAGTTTGAACATTCTTTGGCATTGTCTTTCTTTGGGATTGAAATGAAAATTGACCTTTTCCAGCCCTGAAAATCCATGGACAGAAGAGTCTGGTGAGCTACAGTTCATGGATCACAAAGAGTCGGACATGACTGAAGCAACTCAGCACGAGTTTTACAAATTGAAGGACATATTGAGTTCAGAATACAGTATGATGGAAACATCAGGGAAAAAAAAAGTGGAAGCAACCTATGTGTCCATCAGTGGATGAACACATGAACAAAATGTGGCATACACTTCCAATGGAATATTTTTCAGACGTAATAAGGAAGAAAAGTCTGATGCATGCTACAGCATGGACGGATCCTGAGGACATCTGGCTAATTAAATAAGCAAGACACACAAAAAACAAATAGTGTATGATTCCATTTATATGAAGTATAAACAGTAGTTAAATTCCTGCAAACAGAAAGGCTGGTGGTTTTCACGGGAAACTGGGAAGTGGAAAATGAGTTGTTATTTAATGGGCTTCCGTGATAGCTCAGTTGGTGAAGAATCTGCCTGCAATGAAGGAAACGTGGATAGATTCCGGTTAGGAAGTTCTTCTGGAGAAGGGAAAGGCTACCCACTCCGGTATTCTGGCCTGGAGAATTTCATGGGCTACAGTCCATGGGGTTTCAAAGAGTCAGACAAGACTGAGCAACTTTCACTTTCACGTAATGGGTATAGCATTTCAAGTTTGCAAGATGAAAAAGTTCTGGAGATTGTTTGCATAAAATATTAATATACTGAATATGACTGAGCTATATACTTAAAAATGGTTAGTTAGAAATTTTATGTTATTTTTAGCCACAATTAAACAGTAAAAAAAGAAATCCTGATTGTTGATCACTGGGGGAAGACCCACAGATCCTTCCTCATGGCAGAGCTGGCCAACTTTGGCTTGAAAGTGAAAGTGAGAATTGCTCAGTCATGTCTGACTCTTTGCGACCCTATGGACTATATAGTCTACGGAATTCTCCAGGCTGGAATACTGGAGTGGGTAGCCTTTCCCTTTTCCAGGGTATCTTCCTAACCCTGGGATCAAACCCCGATCTCCTGCACCTCAGGTGGATTCTTTACTGGCTAAACCACAAGGGAAGCCCAATATTTATTTATTTGGCTGTGTCAGGTCTTCCTTGTGGCATGTGTGGTTTTCATTGCATCATGTGGGATCTTTCACTGCTCCATAGCATGTACGGTCTTAGTTCCCTGACTAGGGATTGAACCCACGTTCCCTACATTGCAAGGATTCTTAACCATGGGACCACTAGGTGTCTTTAGCTTCTATTTCACTTTGTTACCACTTCTAACCCTCTATCCTCTTCGTATGCTTAAATTCTCCTACAAGTAGCTTGACAATCAGTAACCCTAATAAATACCAAGCATAAATCCCTTGTAAAAACCCACAGGGAGTTATTTTCTCCTATTTTCTAACTTCTCTATCTTGAAATTTTGTTTATTCACAGTATATACATGTCACATACAAAACTGTGTTCTCTTTGTTATTCTCTCTACTGTAGTGAAGTAGTGAAGTTGCTCAGTCGTGTCTGACTCTTTGCAACCCCATGGACTGTAGCCTACCAGGTTCCTCCCTCGGTGGGATTCTCCAGGCAAGAGTACTGGAGTGGATTTGGGTTGCCATTTCCTTCTCCAGGGGATCTTCCTGACCCAGGGATTGAACCCAGGTCTCCTGCATTCCAGGCAGACGCTTTAACCATTCTGTTGTTGCATGATTTATGTTTTGGCTCATAGTGCGCTTAATTTTTTCCTTTATGGAATTCTTGCATTTAAGTAAGAAACTCTGGTTTTATTTCCATTTATTCAACAAGTGTATGTTGAAGGTCCACTCTATGTATTTATAAACAGTAATTCCACTAATGATTGCAAAATCAAAAATGCCTATGAAGTAAACATAAACAGATTAAGTTACTTTTAGTTGAGCCATGGCTAGTATTAATATTATATATATTTAATCATAATCTATTGTTTAAAATAGGTCAACAAATTGTGTAGTGATTTTACTCTAATCTAAATATTTGACTAGAGCACAAAGGGAAAGGCAGCTATAGATAAAAGCAGGTAGTGGCAACACCAAACACCCTTACTGTTTAGATTCAGCACAAGTTATGAGCCTTTATATCCATAAATGCCATCTCTGAGCACCCCTCTCCCTAAGCCTTCCCTGCCATAGACACAGCTGCTAAACAGTTCTGGGCTTTGACTCTGCCATTATAATGTCTCCATACCTTATCCTCATTACTTCTTTGATCCTCTCAAGGGGGCTGTACCTGTGCTAAGATATTTCTGTGCGTGTTTTCCTACCCATGCCTTAATTCTATTTCAAGCAGGTTTTCTTACATGCAGGCTAACACTCTCTTTAAACCTTTTCACTTTAAACTCTTTTCTTCCTTGCCTGTTAACATTTGGGGGATTTTACAGAAGCCTGTAACTGTCTGTTTCTCATTGCAAGTGATTCTGATGCATGTGGTATGAGGACCATTTTTAGGGGAAAAGCATACATTTTTGGTATCAAGTATACCTGGGTTTCAGTGCTGGTCTGCCACTACATAGCTGAGTTACCCTAAGGAATGAAGCCCTCATATACAGATCCATAAAATGAGGGTTCATGAGAAAACCAGGTTGCTTTACATGTTTGTCTCATTTCTGCTTTTAGATTTTTAAATCATCTCTGGTAGATGGGATTCTGTGAGCAAAATAAGGAATTGGTTGAAGATAGGAGCACAAATAGTTTATTACTAGTAGCCATTGAAGCAACGTTACAGAATAAGATAGCTTTGTTTTGTGGCTTGGTGGTGGCAGTCTGTAGGTCAAGACTGTTGAATAGAAATATAAGGCAAGACATGTAAGTGATTTAAATGTAAAGAAATATGTAAAATTAATCTCTACTATAAATTTTATTTAATTTAGTATGTCCCAAATACTATTACTTAAATATGTAATAGATGCTAAAAATTATTAATATTTTACTTTCTCTTTGTCAAACTAAATCTGTGAAATTGGTCTAAATTTTCCTGTTAGAGTATATTTCAAATTGGGCCCTAAATTTCTATCAGAGATAAGTGAACTGTAGTTTGTAAAAATTTGTGGTTGAAAAAGTAGATTCACACACCAACTTACTCTAAATATACTTAAATTTTTCCCCAATAACTGAGTTGATCATAAGTTTAAAATTAAAATGAAAATAAATAAAAAACTCAGTTTCTCAGTCATATTAGTCATATTTCATGGCTTAATAGCTACATGTGTTGGATAATGCTTTACTAGGTAATGTGGATCCCAAGTCATGAGGTTTGTGGACATAGATGTGTCCTTTGCCATAGAATTAACCAGTCAGTTTTTTTCTTTGTTTAGTAGGGAATTATATTAACCACATTGCCCATTAAACCTGCAGACATAGTTCATGCATAAAGAACCCTTCCTCCCCTTTTTTCTCAGAAAAATGGGTCACATTTTTTATTTTATTCATGGGGCTGAATTTAGTCATTTTGTCTGCTACAAGCGATACAGTTTTTCAAAACTGTCCTGTGGGGAATCTGAGTATTTTTTCAGCTTGCAGCTGCACTATTGTTAGGTCAACAATTAGCCTAGTCTTCTGGGTTGCATAACAAATATACCAGCTCCCAGGAAATGAGTGATGCCAGGACAAACTTAGCGCCAATGTAGGTGGAATCTTATTTAATGTGTTTATGATAAGACAGGACTATAAAATAATGTGACACACTTAAATATTATGTTTTTTAAAAAGAGAATAAAAGACTGGGAATTCTTTCATATTTATTGAGAAAAGGTCCAAACAGAAAAACTAGAAAGGTCTTAGAACTGACTCCTCTGTGTGTAATCAAACATTAATTGAAGTTTTGTGCGTGTTTGTCATGTCTGACTCTCTGCAACTCCATAGACTGTGACCCAGCAGGCTTCTCTATCCAAGGGATTTTCCAAGCAAGTATGCTGGAGTGGGTTGCCATTTCTTTTTCCAGGGGATCTTTCCTACCCAGGGATTGAACCCAAGCCTCCTGCATTGCAGGTGGATGCTTTACCGCCTGAGCTATTAGGGAAGGCCAATCAAAGTTACCACACTTCATAATTTCAGATGTCCACAAATAGGAAAAAGTAAGGAAATCACAGATGACTTAAACAAACAAATGTATGAAAAGCTCACAGCTGACACCATACTCATTGGTGGAAAACTGAAAGCTTTTCCTGTCAGATTAGGAGTAAGACAAGAATGTCCACTTTTGCCACATCTGTCCAACACAGTACTGGAGATATCAGTCAGCGCAATTAGGAAAGAAAAAGAAGTAAAATGTATTTGAGT
>SJYC01042849.1:0-23569 GCA_006408675.1 Madoqua kirkii
TTCCTGGCTGCTAGGTGGCCATGAGTTGTGGAATGCTTTGGATTTTATCTTATACTAATTTCAGAAACTTCAGCGAAGTATACAAGAGGAAGGTAATGATGATTCACAATTTCACTCTCCAAAGATTATCTCCACAAATCTTTTGAAATATTTTCTCAGTGTGTTTCTAAATAGCCATACCCACAGCCAAAGCCATGGATCTAAGAAATTTGGCATCCCACACCATAAATCATTCTGCTCTTTTTCTTTAACACCATAAAAATGTGCTTTTTCTTACATTACCAAACATTTCTAGAGTGGTAAATTTGCCATGGCTGTGTAAAATTATATTATACCAATGTTAATCCTTATTTTGGATATTTACAGAGTTTTTTTGTTATTAATACCATTGTAATAAACATGTGTGAGCACTGATGTTTGTGTACATCTCTGACTTTTTTTCCTGAGGATGAACTCTTAAAATTGGAATTCCTTGGTCAAAGTTACAACATTTTTAGGTCAAAGATTCAACAGTTCTGTCTTCTCCAGGCAAACAGAACAGGGGAATTTTAATTCGCTATATTAGTACTGAAATGGCATCTGATGGTTGTATAGGTAAGACACAACCTTGTTTTGTTTCCAGAGGTACTATTATAATAACTGTCTTATACAATTTCTTAATGAGGGGAAACCTCCTATGATAGCATTGCCGAGGCTGTTTTTGAGAAGAGTTCAGGAGAAAAATCCTCAACGTACAACTGTAGTTTTTTTTGTTTTTAAATTTACTTCTTACTTCCCAATTCAAAGCAAGAGAAGCGGACACATAAATTGGAGGCTGCATCCATCACTTACAGCTGCTCCTGATAAAAGAGGAGCAGCTCCAAGTGCCTCAGTGCCGGCAGCTGCTTTCTTGATGGGCTATCATCTCCCTCCCGTATCATCTCAGGTTTCTCATTTTGTCCAAAGTGCAGAGCCAAGAGGCATCTAGTCTCAAGCCTGGGACCTGCTCACCTTATCACTCTGGCACTGCATCCCACAAAGAAAAGGGCTTGTTTTCCCCCACCCCCACCCTTTTAGCAGTTTACAACAAATTGGTCTCTTGTATACAGAAAGAGCAGGCCCTAGGCTGGATCTGACTATGCTGTTTGGAACTGTTTATGGCTTATTTTGGACTCTCCAGGCAGGGCCATAAATACACAGTTAATCTGCCTGATAACAGGAACAGCACTTTGGCCCCAAGAGATTAACCACACATGTGAAATACAGAAACCCCATCTATCCTGCACCAGCCAGCTGTATGCAAGGCCAGCCCTCTGTGGGCTGGTTGGGGGACTGAGGCTCCAACTGCCTCTCTGGCCATTTCCTTTCCCTGCACTATCCAACACCTGGTGCCATCCAGGATCCTTCCTGGCCCTGGAAAAGATCTAGCAGTTATGTAAGCTGTTGGTTGTCTCTTTTCATTTAAATTTGGGATTTAATCCCTATCATTGTGACTTGAAAAACCTTGTTACCTCTTGTGTGGTCATTTAGGGATATGGTGTTCAAAAAGGTTGCCACTCACTAGTCACATGTGGCTATTGAAATTTAGATGAATCAAAATGCACTCAAGTAAAAAATTCAGTTTCTCAGTCACACTAACTATGAGTCAAGTGCTCAGTATCTCATAGTATCGGATAATGAAGACATAAACCAGTTTCATGATCACAAAAGGTTTTATTGGTCAGATCTGATTTAGGACATTTGCACTGGAAAAGGCAAAGGTAGGAAAAACGACCTCCTCATTTCATTTTTTGGACTTTTGTTGTTATTGTTGTTGTTAGTCTATATATGAAAAAAAAGTCATAAATAGAGGTGAAAGGTATTAAACTTTGGTACATGCCAGGAAATGTGCTTAGAGCCTTATATGCTCTACCTCATTAAAATATCAAGATAAGTCTATAAGGTAGGGAGTATCATTGTATCATTTTACAGATGGCAGTAAGAAAGGTAGAGAAATTTTCCCAAGATCATTCAGCTAGACTTTCATTCCATTCTGCCTTCCTCCCAGGTAACCTGCCCTCCACCCCAGTGAAGCCTCATGACCAGGCTGCCACTCTAGGCTCCAGGACAGTTATTTCTGGAGTTCCTTGACTCCACTGGAGTGAGACTTTGAGGTTTGAGGGGTGCTCTGCCTCGGTCAGGTGCCTCCAGTTGTACACTCCCCAGATCCAGGTAAACCTGGAAGTCTTCTAGAATTCCTATCTTTCCAGTTTTATGGCCCTGTAAGTAGATAGAATCTGGGGTTCTTGGCATGTCATCTTGATAGGGGAATTGCAGAAGATTCTCAAGTTTTTCCAGCTTAAGATAAGAAGTGATTTGGAGACTGAATGATTTGGCATGTTTGAGCTGCCCTGAATATCCTCAAGTGCCAGGAATGTGCTTTGGGTGGATAGTCACCAGAGGGGACACAGGGATAGTGAAAGGAAGGGAGCAATAAAGAGGCCCTAGTATAGTCCTATAGAAATTCTGGCCATGTCCCCAGGACATTTCCCTATAGCTAGCTACCTTCTCACACAAGGTACCAGTCATTGTCTACCCTGTCCCAGGTCTTGCTTCCTCCCTTTTGCATGTCTGTGGGCAAGAAGTTTTCTTTCCATATGGGATGTGAGCCAGCATGCTAGCACTTTGTGAGTTGAGTGTCAGGACAAGGTGCGACTTGATTCTCCCAGAAATCTCCCTTGTTCTAGAGATAGCCTGGGGGGCCAGGGAGCTCTGAAGGACCAAAGTTCAATTCCCTCCACTCCCATCACACTTGAATCTCAGGAGGTGCAAGTTCCGTGTTTCCCAGTGGTGACAGATTAGAGGGGGGCCAGACCGGACAACCCAGCTGTGGCTGCAAGGGCTTAGCGGTGGGCTGATTAGGCTAAGCCGCTTGGCAAAGGTCGAATTGGGCTTCCTGAGGGGAACACTCCACTCTTGCCTCTCCAGCAGTAAAGCCTGTTGTGGAACACAGAGCCCCTGCACTGCGCATCTGAAAGCTTGACTGGTGGGAAACTGTGGACTTTTCTGTTATTTGTGTGCATGAGAAACTCCGTAATCAAACTGTGGGCGCCTGAAGAGTAGAGTGTACCTTTTTCTTCACCAAGTACTGGGTTACCTTTACTCTATGTGTGTGTGCTAAGTTGCTTCAGTTATGTCCGACTTTTTGGAATCCCATGGACCATAGCCCGCCAAGTTCCTCTATGCATAGGATTCTCCAGGAAAGAATATTGGAGTGGGTTTCCTTGCCCTCCTCCAGAGGATCTTTCTGACCCAGGGACTGAACCTGCATCTTTCACATCTACTGCATCGGCAGGCATCTGGCCATGATCAAATAACAGGAAGCTGTGGAGGAGGCCATGGCAAGATGGTTACATATTTTCAAACTGTGGGCTCCTGAAGAGTAGAGTGTACCTTTTTCTTCACCAAGTACTGGGTTACCTTTACTCTATGTGTGTGTGCTAAGTTGCTTCAGTTATGTCCGACTTTTTGGAAACCCATGGACCATAGCCCGCCAAGTTCCTCTATGCATAGGATTCTCCAGGAAAGAATATTGGAGTGGGTTTCCTTGCCCTCCTCCAGAGGATCTTTCTGACCCAGGGACTGAACCTGCATCTTTCACATCTACTGCATCGGCAGGCATCTGGCCATGATCAAATAACAGGAAGCTGTGGAGGAGGCCATGGCAAGATGGTTACATATTTTGTTAAAAAAAAGTAACATATTAACTAGTTTATATTATTTTACTCACTTTTGAGGAAAATTTTTCTATATAACCCACGTTCCTATATTTCTTACTCTTCATCTAACTCGTTTGTTCTCTTTTTTAATCCATACAAAGAAAAAAAATAAGAATGTTGTCCACAAACTATTAACTTTTGATTTTCTATGAGTGTTGAGTTTGTATCTCAGTCAAATAACAACTCCAGGTAATTTAAATAAATATGGAGTGTCTCAGAAGCTATGGGGCAGGTCACAGGCTTAAGAAAAAGCCTGTATTGGAAGGTTAGTATCAAAGGGGGCTTCCAGACATGGATAGTTGAAAATAAAGGAAACTTTCCTTGTGCTGGAGTCCATTAGCTCAAAGCATTTTTCAATCCTACACGTCTTCCTTCAAGATTCAAATCCTGGGAGAGGAGAGTTTGATTGGCCTAGATTGGGTCACATGACCATACTTGGCTTCAACTGATGGGAAGGGGAACAGATGTCATTACCAAGGAAAAAGGGTAGATGTGCTGGAAAGGCAAAAACAACCACAGATGATCATTGCAGATCATAGATACTTTACGTTCATCTGTGATTTCCAGATACTTTTGTAAAAATCATTAAGATTTAAAAATATGTTTATATATAATAAACATATTATTATATGTTTATTTATAATAAGAAAGTCTTAAAAAATTTGTTATTTTGATATGTAAAAAATGATATAACAGAGCAACACTGCAAGAGGATGCTGGTACACTGGAAAAGAATCAGAGGTGAATATTTGAGAAGGGACAGAAAACCACGCAAATGTATTTTGGGGAGGAGTGTGGGATATGTTAATCAGCAGACAAGGAGACTCAGGTGTGTCCTTGTGAGCACCTTCCACCACTTGAGGGAACAGTGTCAGGATGTGGTGGGTGTGTCCTTCAAGGCTCCAGAGGCAAAGCTGTGCTTCTGAGGGTCTTCACTGCCCAGAGATATGAAGGATGGCTAAGAGCTCATGCACGACCTGACCAAGCATATCCATGGAGGGACTCAATGACTTATGCCATGCTTAGTGTCACTGGATGTGAAGATCCCTTCTAACTCTTACTCCTATGGTTCCATGACTCACCATCAGCATGTACTTATAGGGGAAGCAGGAAAGTCAATTTTCTGAAAGTCAAGTGAACAAAACCCAGTATCTGGATAACTGGGAAGAAGAATAAAAAAATATAACTGTAACATTCTTCCTATTCAGAAGACTGTCCAAGAATATATTAAAGATTCTTATCTTTCAGGATCCTACTGTCTGCCCCATCTTTGATGTACAGTTTCCTAATCCCTTACCTCTCAGCTACAGTAGAGAGAAAGAACAAAGTGAACTTTCTTTAAAATGACAACCTGTTGATGTATGGCAAAACCAATACAGTATTGTAAAGTAAAAAAAAAAAAAAAGACAACCTGGAGACAAAATTGAAATTTGTCAAATATATACACTAATATGCATAAGAGGTGAGCTCAGAAAATTGTTCATTTGGTAAACTGGCATTTAGGGAATTTGCTTATGATAAACTGAACTTTCATTTTGAGACTACAGATATGGGGAGCTGAATAGAAGTTTTACAATTTCCTCAGGTTGAGAAGATCTCCTGGAGAGGGGAAAGGCCACTCACTCCAGCATTCTGGCCTGGAGAATTCCATGCGGTCGTAAAGAGTCAGACACAACTGAGCCACTTTCACTTTCATTTTTAAGTCTCAGAGTAGTCTACACTAGGACGTTGGGGACACACCAGCCTTCAGAGCCATCTGTGAGTATCTCATTTCTAGGGAAGGTTGGGACTTTTCTAGGTGCAGCAGGTCTTTAGGTGCCCTGGGTATTCTGAATGGTTCTGAGGGGTCTCTCATTGCTGATACAAATTAGAGCCGCTTTAGAAGGACACGAGGGAAGAGCTGTACTGCAGTGAGAAGGTGTCTTGATTTAGTCAGCATTGTTCTGTACCTTTCCTGAGGCTCATGTGTGGATCCTGCGCTGGGCCACTTTAATACACCTGCATGGATGAAGCACTTACCTCCCACAATTGCTGGAAGCACAGACTTAGACAGCCACCAGTGGCTAGAATGCTTTAACAACTGGCTCAGCTGAATGAGGAGCTTTCCTGGTGACTCAGATGGCAAAGAATCTGCCTAAAATGCAGGAGACTTGGGTTCAATCCCTGGGTCAGAAAGATCCCCTGGAGAAACAAATGGCAACCCACTGCAGTATTTGTGTCTGGAGAATTCCACGAACGGAGGAGCGTGGTGGGCTATAGTTCACAGGATCTCAAAGAGTCAGACACAACTGAGCAACTTTCACTCACTCACTCACAGCTGAATGGAGCTGCTTTGTCTAAGGTCACATCTCTTGCCAGGTGACCTATGACCAAAACTGAAATGGAGGCAGAAAGGCTCTATTCCCTTGCTCTACTTGACAGCCTCAAAACTTAGCTTAGGTGAATTTGGTCCCTCTGGCTCATCCTGGTGGCTTTGAAATTCTTCCTGCTGTATCATCTGCCTCACCCAGAATCAGTTCAGTTCAGTCGCTCAGTCACATCCGACTCTTTGTGACTCCATGAATCGCAACACGCCAGGCCTCCCTGTTCATCACCAGCTCACGGAGTTTACTCAAACTTATGTTCATTGAATTGGTGATGCCATCCACCATCTCATCCTCTGTTGTCCTCTTCCCCTTCTGTGCCCAATCCCTCCCAGCATCAGGGTCTTTTCCAATGAGTCAACTCTTCGCATCAGGTGGCCAAAGCGTTGGAGTTTCAGCTTCAGCATCAGTCCTTCCAGTGAACACCCAGGACTGGTCTCCTTTAGGATGGACTGGTTGGATCTCCTTGCAGTCCAAGGGACTCTCAAGAGTCTTCTCCAACACCACACTTCAAAAGCATCAATTCTTCGGCATTCAGCTTTCTTCACAGTCCAACTCTCACATCCATACATGAACACTGGAAAAACCATAGCCTTGACTAGATGAACCTTAGTTGGCAAAGTAATGTCTCTGCTTTTGAATATACTATCTAGGTTGTTCATAACTTTTCTTCCAAAGAGTAAGCATCTTTTAATTTCATGGCTGCAATCACCATCTGCAGTGATTTTGGAGCCCCCCAAAATAAAGTCTGACACAGTTTCCACTGTTTCCCCATCTATTTCTCATGAAGTGATGGGACCAGATGCCATGATCTTAATTGTCTGAATGTTGAGCTTTAAGCCAACCTTTTCACTCTCTTCTTTCACTTTAATCAAGAAGCTTTTTAGTTCCTCTTCAGTTTCTGCCATAAGGATAGTGTCATCTACATATCTGAGGTTATTGATATTTCTCCCAGCAATCTTGATTCCAGCTTGTGCTTCTTCCAGCCCAGCATTTCTCATGATGTAATCTGCATAGAAGTTGAATAAGCAGGGTGACAATATATAGCCTTGATGTACTTCTTTGCCTATTTGGAACCCGTCTGTTGTTCCATGTCCAGTTCTAACTGTTGCTTCCTGACTCAGAAAGCTACTGCTGCTGCTAAGTCACTTCAGTCATATCCGACTCTGTGCGACCCCATAGATGGCAACCCACCAGGCTCCCCTGTCCCTGGGATTCTCCAGGCAAGAACACTGGAGTGGGTTGCCATTTCCTTCTCCAGTGCATGAAAGTGAAAAATGAAAGGGAAGTCGCTCAGTCGTGTCTGACTCTTCGAGACCCCATGGACTGCAGCCTACCAGGCTCCTCCATCCATGGGATTTCCTAGGCAAAAGTACTGGAGTGGGGTTCCATTTCCTTCTCTCTGACCCAGAATATATTGTAGTAAATTATTACACTTAAATAGTAAGCCACCACAAAAGAGCTTTGTGTTTGGTATTTCAGTTAATCCCATGTACATCCATGGCATGTGTGATATTATTATCACAATTTTAAAGCTAAGAAAACTGAGACTTAGATAAGTACACTAATATGATTAGCATCATAGATGTAGTTAGTGACTGTGGAGTAATTATTTATCTTTCTTATGTACTGTACACTTAGTTTTTTCTGAGCTCTTCAGTATTTAACTTTTCTTACAACTATGTGGGGCTTCCCTAATTGCTCAGTTGGTAAAGAATCTGCCTGCAATGCAGGAGACCCTGGTTCAATTCTTGGGTCAGAAAGATCTGCTGGAGAAGGGACAGGCCACCCACTCCAGTATTCTTGGGCTTCCCTTGTGGTTCAGTCGGTAAAGAATCTGCCTGCACTGAGGGAGACCTGGGTTTGATCCATGGGTTGGGAAGTTCCCCTGGAGAAGGGCAATACTACCTACTTCAGTATTCTGACCTGGAAAATTCCATGGACCGTATAGTTGCAAAGAGTTGCAAAGAGTCAGACATGACTTTGAGACTTTCACTTCACTTCACTTCACCCCTATGTGAGTGAACCATGAGAAAATTGAAGTCAATACCATCTGAAGTGAAGTGAAGTGAAATGAAACTGCTCAGTCATGTCTGACTCTTTGTAACCCCATGGACTATATTCTACCATGCTCCTCTGTCCATGGGATTTTCCAGGCAAGAGTAATGGAGGGGCTTGCCATTTTCTTCTCCAGAGGATCTTCCTGACCCAGGGATCAAATCCAGGTCTCCCACAGTGTAGGCAGACGCTTTACCATATGAGCTACCAGTGAAGTCCAACTCAATATATATATATTTAAGTGATGAAAGTGGCACAATATATTTAAAGGGACGAAAGGGAAGAACTTATAGCCAAGAATGCTCTACTCACATAAGGTTTGGTGAAGCATCATAGCAGGGCATGGAGTCCTGACTCCAAGTCTATCTAGAATTTGGTCTAATAACCACACTGACAATGAAGTCCTAAAGTGGAAGTTGGCGCCTGTTTATGCTCTGCTGGCAGCTGATGGACTGGAGGTGCACTGAAGATTCTAATGTCTCCAGGAATGCTTGCAGGCTTTCAAACTCCTGGAGTATTTTTTAGTTTCTAGGAAAACCCCAAACTATATGGCACATTGGTGCATCATCCAGTGCAAAGTGGAAATAGGAAAAGGACTCTTGGGATAAATATTCATGATTCTGAAAACACAGATGGTTTTCTTTCTTATAACCAAGAAAAGACAAAAAAGCTTCCATTGAACAACTAGGGATATGGTTAGTAAAAATTAATCTTCATATTTTGCTCTGCTAATACTGGATAAGGATCACAGATCTGTCACCGAATTTTGTAAGCATTTTCAAAAACCCATAATAGTATGCCACCATTCTCCCACAAAAAAAATTTACTCACACTGTGTCTGAAATTTCACAACAATATCCCTTTGAAGATTTACAGAAATTGTGTCTGATTTCTTAGGAATTCTTCTGGAGGCTACATCACTATCTCGAAGTATGTTTATGGCTTAAAAATAAATAGTGTAGACAGGAAACTTATGTGGGATGAACATGATCCTTATGTTTTACTCCAGCATTTCAGAAGAGTCAGTATCCTAATGTGACTTAATGCTGCACATTGCTGGTAGTTTAGCTTGTCTGTTCCTTCCTTTGCTTCTTGAAGCACAATGGAAATACAAGGGGCAGGACATGGGTATTAAGTACTAGAGTTTTGAACTTGATCAGTGACCCACCAGCCTACCTTTGTAAACAACGTACATTTTGTCTTCAAAAGCCTGGGTGATACCAATGAGCTTATCTTCACATTAGGGAAATATATACAAGATGAGGAAAAGGCCAGATTTTAGCAGCTGCTTGATTTAGCATTAGTTCTGGTCAACCAGAATATCTGGGGCTGTCCTCCATTTCTTAATAGGGCAGGAGGTGTCCACATCACAGAAAGACCCACCAACAGAAAAGGTCTTTCAAGGTTATATATTCCTCTCACTGCCTATTAGATGTTACTCATCTTGTTGGACAGCTGCTCATTATAGTCATGCTTCAGTCATGCAGGATTTTGATGCTTTCATTGACTCAGAATGTCATGTAAATAAATGTGGCTGTTAAAGACTATAGATATTTTGGTTTGGAATTAGAGTGTCTTTAAATATTATTGGAGTTACTTCTCTACTGATCTCCAGTAGCATATTGGGTACCTACAGACCTGACAAGTTCATCTTTCAGTGTCCTATCTTTTTGCCTTTTCATACTGTTCATGGGATTCTCAAGGCAAGAATACTGAAGTGTTTTGCCATTCTCTTCTCCAGTGGACTATGTTTTTTCAGAATTCTCCACCATCATCTGTCCGTCTAGTCAAAGCTTTGCTTTTTCCTGTAGTCATGTATAGATGTGAGAGTTGGACTATACAGAAAGCTGAATGCTGGAGAATTGATGCTTTTGAACTGTGGTGCTAAAGAAGACTCTTGAGAGTCCCTCCAACCAGAAGATCCAACCAGTTCAGCCTAAATGAAATAAGCCCTGAATATTCATTGGAAGGACTGATGCTGAGGCTGAAACTCCAATACTTTGGCTACCTGATAGGAAGAACTGACTCCTTGGAAAAGACCCTGATGCTGGGAAAGATTGCAGGTGGGAGAAAGGGACAACAAAGGATGAGATGATTGAATGGCATCACTGACTCAATGGACATGAGTTTGAGTAAATTCTGGGAGTTGGTGACAGATAGGGAGACCTGGCATGCTGCAGTCCATGGGGTCACAAAGAGTCAGACATGACTGAGCTGAACTGAACTGAATTAAGATTGCTTATTTCTTTGATCCTTCTATACTATGCTCCATTTCTTCCCTACTTTCTCATTTTGGTGTGTCTTCTTTGGGTATATGGGATAAAATGGTTCAAAGGTCATCTTTGTCCTTGAGTACCTCAGCTTCTGTGGGAATATGAACAGTTTATCTCTGAAGGTCTCACCAAAAAATGTCTTGAGTATTTAAAACAAAGGGACTTTGGTGACACAGAGTCTCTTACACAAAGGGACTGCCATTACACAAAGAGAGTGCCATTACAAAACGTAATGGCAGAGAATTGGGATCAAAGATTTTAGGAAAGCTATAAAGCCAAAGAGGGATCAATGAAGCCACCAGAGATTAGCAAGAGCAAGAATCCCTTATCATCTCTTGGCAGGAGGGAGATGGAGAAGGAGGAGGTAAAGTTAGCTTGGAGAGATCCAAGAACCTCAAGTGGGCCTATGCAGTGCGAGCAGGGTTCATAGCAGGATGTTGTGCTGGACACTGTCCAAGGCAGAGAAGACAGATTCTGGCTTCTCCCTTTGTCTGCTTTTCTATCTACTGTCCCTGCCTCCCACTGAACAAGCCCAATAAGGATTCTCTTGTGAATATTGCTTACCTACTATGATAGCTCTGAGTCTATTTTCCCTCTATCTAATTTTCAACCCTCCTTTTCTCTGTCCTGAATCTCAGGAACTGACAGAGCCTGGGAAACCCAGGCTGCAGGAGTCAGCCCCTGAGATTTAGTACCAAGAAGTTGAGAACTGAGCCCTGGACGGGAGGACAGAGTGTCAGGGTCATCACAGCAGGTAATCAGTACCCACATTAGAATCTGAACTGGGGTGTTATTTCTCTAATTCTCTATCTAGCTACTTCCTGCCTGCCTTTAGAATCCAATTCAGTGTTGCTCTTCCAGAAAGCTTTCTTTTGATCCTGCTAGTTCGAAGTCTGTCTCTTTTGTGTTCCCATAATGTTCTGGCATACTTTTATTAGGGCATGGATTGTACTAAATTACAATTGACAGTGTACTGCTTTGTCTTTCTCCATTAGTCCCAAGTCTTTTTGGTGGCAGGGACCATTATTTCTTATCCATCTTTTTATCCTCAGTCCCAAGCATACCTCTTCAGTAGGAGGTCAATAAACAAAAGAAGAAATCCCTAAATCTTGTGAACAGATGTGTAAGATGTTAACAGATATCTTTACTTGCTAGTCACTTGCTTATAAAACACGAAAATTGTGCAAGTGAAAAATGGTCTAATTAGCTTTTGTCCTTGGTTTTATTTTTGAGCCATATCTAAGCTCCATAGGTTTTGAGCTAGATGTACTTTATCATTCCTTTAGGATGCTAAATGTGTCTTTGGCAGATAGAAACTGTTGACAGATTGCTGGAAAGGCAACCCGAGATGACAGAAGTGTGAAATAAATGGACTTGGGAGCTGCAAATGGATCTTCTGAATGCTCCTTTCTCTTACACCAATGGCTATTTGCCAGAATAATATGTCAGTTTGTCTTTTTTTTCTTTTCTTCATTCCACTACAAACAGAATTGCTACTATAGACAGGACAACAGAAAATAGTTTTTATTTAATTATTGGAATGAGAGAGTACATGATCTTCATGTTTCTCTCTCATTGATTGTTTTTGTTTCCAACAATTATTCCCATTCTCTACTGAGTTGATTTGATGACTTTTTTTGTAGGTCAAATGACACTCTCTCTGGCCAAAGTATCTTGGCTCCCGTTTTCCTCTTGGGTGCATGGGAAATGAGTTGACATAATTTATCATAAAAATTCCTTTCAAGCCTGTGTAGAATTTGTCTATTCACAAAGTAAGTAGCAATTTATGTCATGAATGTATGTTGTTTAAATATAACTTAAAAATTTGGGGAGCATTCAAAGGTATAAAGTTTTTAAGGTCAGAAAAATTTAAATTTTACTTCAATATATTTGATGAAACATATAAATGTATTTCATTATATCTCAGATTTCAAATATATTTTCATTCATTCTTATCGACCTATCACCTAGTTTTCTTCTCCCAAATAAATTACTATTACTCACTCTTTGTGTATGTTAGTAGAGCTATTTCATGTTTATAAGAGAAAAGTAGCCACTCCCTCCCTACCCCCAACACACACACACACTTGGTACAAATGGAGTATATTGAACTCACTGTTTTGAACACTACATAACCCATAAATCTGATCATAGCAAGGAAGTTCCTTTTTTACCCAAATTTCCTAAATAGGCCCTTTGATGCTCTGAAGTTACAATTCTATTGGAAAATGGATATATATATATATATATATATATTTAAATCTGCAACACTGAAGAGACAACACCTTAAACTTCCCCAGCTGAATATTTAGTCTAACTTTGTAATCTGCTAGGGATGTTAGAGTGAAAGGGATTGATGAGAACACAAGAGGGTTGAGATTTTCGGGGAGAAAGATTGTTGTGACTAGGAAGAGAGGTACTGAGAGGAAACGTCCTGCTTCTTTGATTTGTATAGTGTCCTTCCAAAATGTAAACAACTAGAGGAGGCTAAGTCATAAAAGGCAGAGGGCCAAGAAGAGCCATACTTAAAAAATATGGTAGTACCAAAGTGATTTTCAGACAAATATAAACCAACTCTGGAATATAAGGGTTGTCTTTATCAAAGCTGTTAAGACTAACTAGAAAAATGTATTAATAGAGAGATTTTAAGGAATTTATTTAAAGGATCACAGATGTGCTCAACTGCACAACTATGAAGATGCTTGTTCATCACAGCATTTTGATGAAATTGTTAAAATAAATGTAAATGGCATCAGTGTCTAACAATGAGAAATTGGTTGTAAAAATGATGATGAATGATCTTGTCATTATTCTTCAAAAACTGAAGACAATTTTTAATGACATGGAAAGGGTTTGAAATATAATGTCAAGTAGAAAAAACTGAGCAAATAGAATATTATTTAATTTTGGTAAAATATGTTCACTATTAATATATTTATAATAATATTTGTTTAGAAAAAATCATATATTTCTGTAAAATAAGTCTAGGTGGTAGGATAATGGGTGATTTTAACTTCCTTTTTTGCTTGGCTATAGTTTCTAGGTTTTCTACAGAAAATGTACTCATTTTTCAACAATAATTTTGAAAAATGTAAGAACAACTAGCTGAGATACGTGCCAAATGGCTTATATTGTTAGTTTCAGTCCTAATTCTACTTCCATTTTGCTATATGTCCTGCTTAAAATTGTTTATGGAGGCATAATGTGATGTATGGGCTTCATTGATGGCTCAGTGCTAAAGAATCCACTTGCCTATGAGGGAGATGTGGGTTCAATCTCTAATTTGGGAATATCAGTTGGAGAAGGAAATGGCAACCCATTCCAATATTCTTGACTGGAGAATCCCATGGACAGAGGAGCCTGGTGGGCTATAGTCAATAGGGTGGAAAAGAGCTGGACAGGACTTAGTGACTGAACAGAAACAACAACCAACAATGTGGAATATGCATGATGATGCAAATATTAGACTATTCAGGTATGACCTAAATTAAGCCTCTTATGATTACACAGTGGAAGTGACAAACGGATTCAATGAATTAGATCTGATAGATAGAGTGCCTGAAGAACTATGGACAGAGATTCATGACATTGTACAGGAGGTGGTGATCAAAGCCATCCCCAAGAAAAAGAAATGCAAAAAGGCAAAATGGTTGTCTGAGGAGGCTTTACAAATAGCTAAGAAAAGAAGAGAAGTAAAAGGTAAAGAAAATGAAAGATATATCCTTCTGAATGCAAGTTCCAAAGAATAACAAGCAGAGATCAATGCAAAGAAATAGAGGAAAAAAATAGAATGGGAAAAACTAGAGATCTTTTCAAGAAAATTAGAGATACCAAGGAAATAGTTCATAAAAAGATGGTCACAATAAAGAACAGAAAAGTTATGGGACTAGCAGAAGCAGAAGAGATTAAGAAGAGGAGGCAAGAATACACAGAAAACTATACAAAAAAGATCTTTTGAAAATTTATTTTTACTTTATTCTACTTTACAATACTGTATTGGTTTTGCCATACATTGACATGAATCAGCCACATGTGTACACAAGCTCCTGAAACCTCCTCCCACTTCCCACCCTATATCATCTCTCTGGATCATCCCTGTGCACCAGCCCCAAGCATCCTGTATTGAACATAGACTGGCGCTTCGTTTCTTTACAAAAAGGATCTTAAGGCCAAGATAACCACAATGGTGTGATCACTCACCTGGAGCCAGACATCCTGGAGTGTGAAGTCAAGTGGGCCTTAGGAAAGCATCACTATGAACAAAGCTAGTGGAGGTGATGGAATTCCAGCTGAGCTAATTCAGATCCTAAAAGATGATGCTGTAAAAGTGCTGCACTCAATATGCCAGCAAATTTGGAAAACTCAGCAGTGGCCACAGGACTGGAAAAGTTTAGTTTTCATTACAATCCTAAAGAAAGGCAACACCAGAGAATGTCCAAACTACTGCACAATTGCATTCATCCCACACATGGGCAAAGTAATGTGTAAACTTTTTGAAGCCAGGCTTCAACAGTATATGAACCGAGAACTTCTAGATGTTCAAGCTGGATTTAGAAAAAGCAGAGGAACCAGAGGTCAAATTACCAATATCTGTTGGATCATAGAAAGAGCAAGAGAATTTCAGAAAAACATCTACTTCTGCTTTAATGACTACACCAAAACCTTTGACTGTGTGGATTAAAACAAACTATGGAACATTTTTAAGCAAGGTGAAAAGACAGCCTTGAGAATGGGAGAAAATAATAGCAAATGAAGCCACTGGCAAACAACTAATCTCAAAATATACAAGCAATACCTGCAGCTCAATTCCAGAAAAATAAATGACCCAATAAAAAAGTGGGCCAAAGAACTAAATAGACATTTCTCCAAAGAAGATATACAGATGGCCAACAAACACATGAAAAGATGCTCAACATCACTTACTATCAGAGGAATGCAAATCAAACCACAATGAGGTACCATTTCACGCCAGTCAGAATGGCTGCAATCCAAAAGTCTGCAAGCAATAAATGCTGGAGAGGGTGTGGAGAAAAGGGAACCCTCTTACACTGTTGGTGGGAATGCAAACTAGTACAGCCACTATGGAGAACAGTGTGGAGATTCCTTAAAACCTGCAAATAGAACTGCCATATGACCCAGCAATCCCACCTCTGGGCATACACACTGAGGAAACCAGAACTGAAAGAGACATGTGTACCCCAGTGTTCATCACAGCACTGTTTATAATAGCCAGGACATGGAAGCAACCTAGATGTCCATTAGCAGACGAATGGATAAGAAAGCTGTGGTACATATACACAATGGAGTATTACTTGGCCATTAAAAAATACATTTGAATCAGTTCTAATGAGGTGAATGAAACTGGAGCCTATTATACAGAGTGAAGCAAGCCAGAAAGAAAAACACCAATACAGTATACTAACGCATATATATGGAATCTAGAAACATGGTATGCAAGACCGCAAAAGAGACACAGATGTGTAGAACAGTTTTTTGGACTCTGTGGGAGAGGGAGAGGATGGAATGATTTGGGAGAATGGCATTGAAACATGTATAATATCATATATGAAACGAATTGCCAGTCTAGGTTCATTGCATGATACTGGATGTTTGGTACTGGTGCACTGAGACGACCCAGAGGGATGGGATGGGGAAGGAGGAGGGAGGGGAGTTCAGGATGGAGAACACGTGTATACCTGTTGTGGATTCGTGTGGATGTATGGCAAAACCAACACAATAATATAAAGTAATTAGCCTCCAATTAAAATAAATAAATTTATATTAAAAAATGAGAAACTATCAGAAATAAAAATAAATAAATAAAAAAAAATAAAGAGATGGGAACACCAGACCAACTTGCCTGCCTCCTGAGAAATCTGTGTGCAGTTCACAAAGCATCAGTTAGAACCGGACACGAAACAATGGACTAGTTGAAGATTGGGAAAGGAGTACATCAAGGCTGTATATTGTCTTCCTGCTTATTTAACTTATATGCAGAGTACATCATGTGAAAATGGAATCAATTGCCAGGAGAAATATCAATGACCTCAGCTATGCAGATGATACTACTCTTATCACAGAAAGTGAAGAACTAAAGAGCCTCTTGATGAAAGTGAAAGAGGAGGATGAAAAATTTTCTTAAAAATCAGCATTCAGAAAACTAAGATCATAGCATCTGGTCCCAACACTTAATTGCAAATAGATGGGGGAACAATGGAAACTGGCAGACTTTATTTTCTTGGGCTCCAAAATCACTGTAAATGGTGACTGCAGCCATGAAAGGAGAAGACATTTGCTCCTTGGAAGAAAAGCTATGACCAACCTAGACAGAATATTAAAAAAGCAGAAACATTACTTTGCTGACAAAAGTGGAGTTGCTCAAGTCGTGTCTGACTCTTTCCGATCCCATGGCCTGTAGCCTTCCAGGCTCCTCTGTCCATGGGATTTTCCAGGCAATAGTACTGGAGTGGGTTGTCATTTTCTTCTCCAGGGGTTCTTTCTGACCCAGGGATCGAACCTGGGTCTCCAGCATTGTAGACAGATGCTTTACCATCTGAGCCACCAAAATCAACATTGCCGACAAAGGTCAGTACTAGATACTACCTTCCAGCTTCACAGCCTGCATCACACATATAATTTGATGGATATGTAAAGAGTTATTTTCTAGATCTTAACATTTGCATTACTATATATATATGTATATATAATTATAAATATAGTTTTTAATGTTTTTGTTTTCCCCAAGAGTTACCTTTAAAGAGGTAACTTCAAAGATTCATTGCTCTGTTACTTTGGTTGCTATTCATTAGTCTAATTTATATGTGTCTAGGAAAGTGTTATTTTCTTAAAGGTTATGCTTTCTTAAAGCTGTCACATTACCATTGTTTACTAAGAAGGAAATATCAGTCTGAATTTCTAAAGTCTATGGTTACATCAAGTACTCAATTCAATAGAAAATTTAAAGCTCTCAAATGTATCACATTCTCATTTTAAACACATAAATATGTAAATATTTAATTTTTCCAATAAATGAGGTGATATATCAACTGATATTTCTTTTTCATCTCATATAACTTGTATTTAACTAAAAGATTAAAATTTTATAAAACCTATAAAACACACATGTGTTCAATTGTCCATTTAAGCTATCAAGTTTATGGCTATCACTGTGCTTATAGTACTCCCTTTTTACCCTTGTCATGATTTCCAATTCTTTATTCCTAATATTTATCACTTCTGTCTGTCTCATTTTTCTTTATTACATTGACTAGAGGTTGAGTAATTTATTAAATTTTAAAGGCCCAGTTTTTTATTTCATGGCTTTCTCTTTAGCATTTGTTTTATTTCATTTATTTCAACTCTGATGGTTCACACATTCATCTTATTTTGTTTGTTGTTGCTCAGTCATTCAGTGGTGTCCAACGTTTTGCAATCCCATCGACTGCATCATGCCATGCTTCCCTGTCCATCACTAACTCCAAGAGATTGCTCAAACTCATGTCCATTGAGTCAGTGATGCCATCCAACAATCTCATCCTCTGTCATCACCTTCTCCTCCTGCCTTCAATCTTTCCCAGCATTGGGGTCATTTCTAATAAGTCAGGTCATCGCATCAGGTGGCCAGAGTATTGGCATTTTAGCTTCAGCATCAGTCGTTTCAATGAATATTCAGGATTGATTTCCTTTTGCATTGACTGGTTTTATCTCTTTGCAGTCCAAGGTTCTCACCAGCGTTCTGCAACACACAGTTCAAAGCATCAGTTCTTCAGTGTGCAGACTTATTTATGGTCTAACTCTCACATCCATTTATGACTTCTGGAAAAATCAAAACTTTGACTATACTTTGTAGGCTTTTTGATATACTGTCTAAGTTTGGCATAATTCTCCTTCCAAGAAACAATTGTCTTTTAATTTTGCAGTTGAAGTCACCATCTGCAGTGATTTTGGAACCCCTCCCCCCCAACCACAAAATAAAGTCTGTCACTGTTTCCATTGCTTCCCCATCTATTTTCCATGAAGGGATGCAACCGGATGCCATGATCTTCACTTAAGTTTTAAGCCAGCTTTATAACTCTCCTCTTTCACCTTCATCAAGAGTCTCTTTAGTTACTCTTTGCTTTCTGCCATAGGGGAGGTGTCATCTGCATGTCTGAGGTTATTAACATTGCATCCTGAAATCTAGATACCAGCTTGTGCTTCATCCAGCCTTCCATTTTCACATGATGTACTCTGCATATAAGTTAAATAAGCAGGAAGACAATATACCTGTCTCTTATACACATCTTACCATCTGAGCCACCAAAATCAACATTGCCGACAAAGGTCAGTACTAGATACTACCTTCCAGCTTCACAGCCTGCATCACACATATAATTTGATGGATATGTAAAGAGTTATTTTCTAGATCTTAACATTTGCATTACTATATATATATGTATATATAATTATAAATATAGTTTTTAATGTTTTTGTTTTCCCCAAGAGTTACCTTTAAAGAGGTAACTTCAAAGATTCATTGCTCTGTTACTTTGGTTGCTATTCATTAGTCTAATTTATATGTGTCTAGGAAAGTGTTATTTTCTTAAAGGTTATGCTTTCTTAAAGCTGTCACATTACCATTGTTTACTAAGAAGGAAATATCAGTCTGAATTTCTAAAGTCTATGGTTACATCAAGTACTCAAGAGTCTTCTGCACTACTAGTTTGAAAGCATCTAGTCAAAGCTATGGTTTTTCTAGTAGTCATGTATGGATATGAGCATTGAATCAGAAGGAAAGCTGAGTGCTGAAGAATTGATGCTTTTGAACTATGGTGTTGGAAAAGACTCTTGAGAGTCCCCTGGACAGTAAGGACATCAAACCAGTCAATCCTAAAGGAAGTCAGTCCTGAATATCCATTGGAAGGACTGATGCTGAAGCTGAAGCTCCAATACTTTGGCTACCTGATGCAAAGAACTGACTTGCTGGAAAAGACTCTGACGCTGGGAAAGATCAAAGGTAGCAGGAGAAGCAGACAATAGAGGATAGATGACATCAGTGACTCAATGGATATGCGTTTGAGAAAGCTCCGGTAGTTGGTGATCGACAGGGAAGCCTGGTGTGCTGCAGTCCATTGGGTTGCAAAGAGTTGGACATGACTGAGCAGCTGAATGGACTGGTTGGTGCAAATAATAGGTCTTGTAGGTGCCTGTGAAGCAACAATGAAGTTTAATCTTCCTTCATTCTTGAACTTCTTGTCTGAAAATTCGATTCAACACCAATTCCTCTTCCCCACCTTTTACTCAGAAAATATTATTTGCCTCACAGAGAATAAATGACATTTAAAATTGTGTTCAGTATGTGTTATGCAATAGAGAGTCACACAAGGCTCATAGATATTTGTAAATCACATAAAAGATCAGCCAGCTTGATTCCATTCCCACTTTATTTCTTTTATAGGGAGCTCTTCTATCCCAGCTTGGATGGTAATGTGCTTGTGTTCTGCTCAATTGTGTCAGGCTGCTTGGGACTCCATGGACTGTAGCCCACCGGCTCCTTCTGTCCATGGGGTTTCTCAGAAAAGAGTACTGGAATGAGTTTCCACTTCCTTCTGTAAGAGATTTTCCCAATCCAGTGATCAAATCCAAGTTTCCTGCATGTCTCTTGCATTTCCGGCAGATTCTTTACCACTGAGTCATTGAGGAAGCTTTTGCATAGTGGTATATATGTGTTTTTTTTTTTTTTTTGAGAGATATTTTTGAAACAGGCTACTTTTTACTGTTTCAGAGTATGATTGTAGGGGGCAGTTTCAGTGCTCCTAAGTTTATATTTGATTCTGTTGATCCACAGACCAAGGAGGGCAGTTCTGTTTTCCTTTGTAACTATCAGATATTTGAGAGTGTACATGATAGAGGTGATGGTCCTGCAAACACCAACCTTCAATTTAGGTTCCACAAAACACTGTTAATGGAGGAGGAAGAAAAATTATTTTCTTTGCCAAACAGACAAACTAATCACAAATGCATAAACCTTTCAATAAAGCAAAATTCTTATTCAATAAAACAGAAATAAAAGCAGAAATAAAAAGATATGCAAATCAGTTTCATGAGAAGTGAATTTCCACTCAGTGCAACAAATGTTTCTGAAAAATTTCCAGTTACTTATTGTCACTATAATGCTATAAAACAAAAAATAACCAAACTTTAATACTGTGCAATACTGAACATTTATTTTCCTCTAGACTCTATGGGACTGCTGGATGATTTTTGTCTAGCTATGCCCATGCATCTTTAGTCAGCTGGCAGTTCAGTTCTGTTCCATGTGACCTCTTACCCTACAGCAGAATAATCTGGGCTTATTTTTATGGTCGAAGCAGGGGTTCAGATAATATAAATGTGCAAGTTCTCTAGAGGCCTAGGCTTGGAACCCATGAAACGTCATTTTTTTGCATAATCTATTGGCTACATGCCTCTTGAGAAACCTGTATGCAGGTCAGGAAGAAACAGTTAGAACTGGACATGGAACAACAGACTGGTTCCAAATAGGAAAAAGAGTATGTCAAAGCTATATACTGTCACCCTGCTTATTTAACTTCTATACAGAGTACATCATGAGAAACGCTGGGCTGGAAGAAGCACAAGCTGGAATCAAGATTGCCAGGAGAAATATCAATCACCTCTGATATGCAGATGACAGAACCCTTATAGTAGAAAGTGAGGAAGAACTTAAGAGCCTCTTGATGAAAGTGAAAGAGGAGAGTGAAAAAGTTGGCTTAAAGCTCAACATTCAGAAAATAAAGATCATGGCATCTGGTCCCATCACTTCATGAAAATTGATGGAGAAACAGTGGAAACAGTGTCAGACTTTATTTTTGGGGGCTCCAAAATCACTGCAGATGGTGATTGCAGCCATGAAGTTAAAAGATGCTTACTCCTTGGAAGGAAAGTTATGACCAACCTAGACAGCATATTGAAAAGCAGAGACATTACTTTGCCAATAAAAGTCCATCAGTCAAGGCTGTGGTTTTTCCAGTAGTCATGTATGGGCATGAGAGTCGGAGTATAAAGAAAGCTGAACAGTGAAGAATTGATGCTTTTGAACTGTGGTGTTGAAGAAGACTCTTGAGAGTCCCTTGGACTGCAAGGAGATTCAACCAGCCCATCCTAAAGGAAATCAGTCCTGAGTGTTCATTGGTAAGACTGATGTTGAAGCTGAAGCTCCGATACTTTGGCCACCTGATGTGAAGAGCTGGCTCACTGAAAAAGAATCTGATGATGGGAAAGATTGAGGGCAGGAGGAAAAGGGGATGACAGAGGATGAGATAGCTGGATGGCATCACTGACTCAATGGACATGGGTTTGGTGGACTCCGGGAGTTGGTGATGGACAGGGAGGTCAGAGTACATCATGAGAAATGCTGGGCTGGAAGAAGCACAAGCTGGAATCAAGATTGCCAGGAGAAATATCAGTCACCTCTGATATGCAGATGACAGAACCCTTATAGTAGAAAGTGAGGAAGAACTTAAGAGCCTCTTGATGAAAGTGAAAGAGGAGAGTGAAAAAGTTGGCTTAAAGCTCAACATTCAGAAAATAAAGATCATGGCATCTGGTCCCATCACTTCATGAAAATTGATGGAGAAACAGTGGAAACAGTGTCAGACTTTATTTTGGGGGGCTCCAAAATCACTGCAGATGGTGATTGCAGCCATGAAGTTAAAAGATGCTTACTCCTTGGAAGGAAAGTTATGACCAACCTAGACAGCATATTGAAAAGCAGAGACATTACTTTGCCAATAAAAGTCCATCAGTCAAGGCTGTGGTTTTTCCAGTAGTCATGTATGGGCATGAGAGTCGGAGTATAAAGAAAGCTGAACAGTGAAGAATTGATGCTTTTGAACTGTGGTGTTGAAGAAGACTCTTGAGAGTCCCTTGGACTGCAAGGAGATTCAACCAGCCCATCCTAAAGGAAATCAGTCCTGAGTGTTCATTGGTAAGACTGATGTTGAAGCTGAAGCTCCGATACTTTGGCCACCTGATGTGAAGAGCTGGCTCACTGAAAAAGAATCTGATGATGGGAAAGATTGAGGGCAGGAGGAAAAGGGGATGACAGAGGATGAGATAGCTGGATGGCATCACTGACTCAATGGACATGGGTTTGGTGGACTCCGGGAGTTGGTGATGGACAGGGAGGCCTGGCGTGTTGCGGTTCATGGGGTCACAAAGAGTCAGACACAACTGAGCAACTGAACTGAACTGAACTGAATTGGCTACAGCAAATCACAAAGAAAGTTCAGATTCAAGGGGTGGTCAAATAGACTCTGCCTTTTGATGGGCATTTGTGTGAAGACGTATTGGAAAGGGCATGGATCAGGGAGGGGTAGAAAATTGATGACCATTTTAAACAATCAATATGCACAGGGATTTGGAAAAATAAAGGTTGCCACCTGGTGATAGTACTGATGAATCCAGACTCTTCTAAATAGACTGACTTCTTGGTTATTAGATTTCTATAGTTTCCCCGTCATGCTTCAGAAAGCTGAAGTCTGGATCAGTGAATTGTATTTGTGATGTGTATTTGTAGTTCCAACAATGAAAAAGTAACTGCAGGCAGTGCAATGCTCTATTTTCCTAGACAGAACTCTGTGCTTGGTTAAAAACTGTGATTATGTGTGAAGTTAGAATGGTTGCAGCTCTCTCTCTCTCTCTTTGTTTAACGTTGAGAAATGTGTATAGTCATAGAATGAAATCACGGGAAAGGATCTGAGATTCCAAATATCCCAATTTCATCAATGAAGACACTACACTAGGACCCTGAAATATATGATAATATCAAAAACTTTATTTTTTAAAAATATGACATCCAAGGGAAGAAAACAAAAGCTGTTAAAAATATAAGAAAAAAGAGATTTAAAACAAGATTATTGTAATGTATTTATGAGTAAAATAAAACTACAGGTGAGCAAGAGCATAAAAGATTGAACATTATAGTCAAAAGCTCAGTTGGTTTTGTAAATTATCTCTAAGCTTTCATTGCATTCTACTTTGCTATTTTTTGCTATTAATCTTATCTCCTTCCTTTCTCTTTATGTTTATTCTATTTTTCTTTGTCCAGCTTATTTAATAAAATTTTTACCTAATTAATTCCTAATCTTCTTTATTTTCT
>SJYC01042854.1:0-24645 GCA_006408675.1 Madoqua kirkii
AACAGAGATCATTCTGTCATTTTTGAGACTGCATCCAAGTACTGCATTTTGGACTCTTTTGTTGACCATCATGGCTACTCCATTTCTTCTGAGAGATTCCTGCCGCAGTAGTAGATATAATGGTCATCTGAGTTAAATTCAACCATTCCAGTCCATTTTAGTTCGCTGATTCCTAGAATGTCTACGTTCACTCTTGCCATCTCCTGTTTGACCACTTCCAATTTGCCTTGATTCATGGATCTGACATTCCAGGTTCCTATGAAATATTGTTCTTTACAGCATCGGACTTTGCTTCTATCACCAGTCACATCCACAGCTGGGTATTGTTTTTGCTTTGGCTCCATCCCTTCATTCTTTCTGGAGTTATTTCTCCACTGATCTCCAGTAGCATATTGGGCACCTACTGACCTGGGGAGTTCCTCTTTCAGAATCCTATCATTTTGCCTTTTCATGCTGTTCATGGGGTTCTCAAGGCAAGAATTCTGAAGTGAGGTGAGTGCAATTCTCTGGTAGTTTGAGCATTCTTTGACATTGCCTTTCTTTGGGATGAGGGAAGATGTGTGTTTAGTTTGGGTTGTATCTTTTGCAGTAATTCTTAAACAGTGGTGTTAACAACCCTGTTCGGCTGATTATGTGAGTTTCGGGAACCACAGTGAAACAAGTGACTGATTAAGAGATTTTTTTATATATTTACAAAGGACATGTGGCTGGAGGACACTGGGCCATGTGAATATGGAGCAGATGTGGGCATGCTAGTTTTTGTGGCTTTGCCTCTAAGACAGAACTAAGGCATCCACTTTGTCTTTCCCCACTTTTCACCCAGGACTTCAGATGTTTTCTAGGTTTTACTGATGCCTGTTCCTTTCCAACTGCCTCTTTAATCATGTTGAGCACCTCAAGACCAAGACAGACTCTCCAAGTAGTGGTGGGCTCCCCCCCACTTCTGCTTTGATACTGAGAATTTTAAATTTCTTTTTTTCCCCAGCATCTTATGAATCTGTGACCAGGGTGAATAAAAAAAGATCTCTAGAAAACTATGCCCTTTCACTGTTGTGCTAAATGTAATTCAAGTGAAAGCCGTATGTTTCAGGATAGCCCCTCACCCCCACCCCTAGATCTCCTACGGGCACACTGTCTCCCCTAAGCATTTCCTGTAGAGTATGCTTTATCCTTCATTTGTTCAACAGATATTTGTTGAGCATCTACTCTGCCCAGTCACTTTTCAGGGCATGGGGATATGAGTGAACAAAAGAAGACAAAATCCCTGCCTTAAGGAAAGGTGCAGGACAGGGTTCATGTGCTACAGTCCATGGGGTCCCAAAGAATTAGACATGACTGAGCGACTCAACAACAGCAAAATGAGAACTGACATTTTCATGGGTAGAGACAGAAAATAAGACAAATTAGTAACCTACATAGGGTGTTAGGGGCTTCCTTGGTGGCTAGATGGTAAAGAGTCTGCCTGTGATGCAGGTTACCTGGGTTTGATCCCTGGGTTGGGAAGATATCCTGTAGAAGAGAATGGCAACCCACTCCAGTTTTCTTGCCTAGAGAATCCCATGGACTGGTGAGCTATAGTACATGGGGTTGCAAAGCGTTGGACACGGCTGAGGTACTAACACACACACACACACACACATACACACACACAGAGACACATAATGTGTTAGAGATAAATGCTATGAAGAAAAATAAAACAGAGAAGCTAGGGTATGGGGTGTGGTTTAATTTCCAGTAAGACCATTAAGGGAACCTTGCTGGGAAGGTGATATGTGAGCAGACTTGAAGGAGAGCAGGACGTGATCCATACACAGACTGGGGAAGGTTCTGGAAGCATCATGACTTTTAGAAGAGCTGCTGCTTGGGAGGATCCTAGACTTGGTCCTTTATGGTATTGCATCTCTGGGATCAGATCAGAACTCAGCTGACCTCCCAAAGTCAGGGCAGAGTTACTGAGACTCTGAGGAAGAAAACTGATGCAAGGAAAAGCCCGTCACAGCAGACTGCTGATGGGCTTAGAAAGAAAAGTGAAAGTGTTTGCTCAGTCATGTCCAGCTCTTTGTGACCCCGTGGACTGTAGCCCGCCAGCCTCCCCTATCCATGGAATTCTCTGTTAAGAATACTGGAGTGAGTTGCCATGTCCTTCTCCAGGACGTCTTTCCAACCCAGGGATCAAACCCAGGTATCCATCATTTCAGGCAGACTCTTTACCATCTGGGTTACCAGGGCTTAGAGACCTACCCTTTGACTCCTAAGGAGATGCTCTTCTTTTTCCATTCTCAGGTACAGAATCCGGTTTCTCCTTGCATTGTCTGTTAAGCCAAATTTAGCCAACTGCAAGGTTAAAGGGGCTTAGTTCACACAGCACTGTCCTCACTTCTGATGCCAAGTACAGGTTTGGCGGAGGGTTCCCCAAACCACTCTCAGTTTCAGTAATTTCCTAGAAGGACTCTCAGAACCCACTGAATCTGTCACTCACTGTTCTGGTTTATAACAGAGAAAGGGTATAGATTAAAATCAGCCTGGGGAAGAGATGCATAGGGAAGAGTCCGTGAGGGTTCCAAATGCCCTGTGTCCAGTGGTCCTTTCCCGGAGGAGCCTACATCCTCGTGTAATAACATGCACAGGGTACTTTCCACTAGGGAAGCTCACCTGAGCCTTGGTATTCAGTGTTTTTACTGGGGCTCCATCGTGAATTGCCCATATGGCTGTTCTTCAGTCTCCAGCCCTTCCAGAGATGGTTGATACCTTTAGTTTCGAATTCCTCCAGAGAGCAGCTGATGCCATGTAGCCTAAAATAAATCACACTGTTAGACTGTCTGGTGGCCAAAGCCCCTGGGCAAACAAAGACCCTGCTATTAGGCATGACCTTCTAGCAGCCTGGATTCTCAGTGGCTGAGGGCAAAGGCCAGACCTCTTTCTTGGACAGGGTTAATTCCTCACTGCAGAGTTTGTAACATACAGGTATTCTTCTCCATATTTGTTCTCATAGCATCATTCATAACTGCTCTTCACTAAAAAGAATCCACATGCTAGGTAGGAGGGCAGAGATGGAGCTGGGGGCTCTTCGTCTATACACATGAGAGGACCACACATTTCATATTTGCATTTTAGGTTCCTTTACTATTGAATACCTAGTAGATAGCTTTAAACAACATTCTTCTCATTGTCTTTTGTCCCTTTCGGGGGCAAGAGGGAAAACATGGACTCATGGGAAACAATAGGTATATATTCTGCACAAAATCATTGAAGGTAAGTAAACTAATAGCACATAGATTGCAATGTTTACTGGTTTGTGTCAGTGTCTGGTTATACAATGAATAATTCATATCAAACTAGTAGAATGTAACATTTACATAAAATAATACTTTGCAAATTTATGGTAAGTACTAATTACTTGCCTTATTTGCCATGACTATGATATTAAATATTCATAAAAATGTGATTATTTCTTTGATTTGGCAGGCATTTAGATTTCTCTACAGCTTTCACACTGCTAATTTTAATCCAGTAAATTATCTGGAAGAAAACAGTATGCAGCCTAAAAACTGTTCAGAATTCACTCCAACATTGAGCACATTATGGACGTAATGATCCGTTACCACCAAACTTCAAGAAGGTCTTAGAAGGAAACTGAGAATTAAACAAAGAAATATGGAGGCCATCATCATGATTTATCAGATATGTTTATTAGGAGATTTAAAAAAATACATGCTAAGGACAGTCTTTAGAAATACCACCTTGATATACAACAAATGCATTTGGGGATGTTTTGCTCCCGCCAGGGGCCAGTTTAAGGGAATTTAGCAGGACTCTGCCAGCGTTCATTTCCCAGCTTGATGTGCAGCGAGGTTATTATTTGTGAGGCAGATTTGTGCAGGAGCCTGAATTGTGGGCCAGTGTGCTGAAAACGGGCTTCTCGTTGGGAAATGGGATCCGGGTTGGGGCCCACCGCCTCCCTTTCTTACCACTGTGGTTTAAGTTCGGTGTTCTCATATTCTCTAAAACAAACTCAGAGTTCCATAGCACATGACTCAGTTCAGAGGAGACCATAGTGAAGGATCTGAATATTTTATGTTCTGTTAAATTACAATGACTCTGGTAATAATTTATCTGCGTTCTTTGGTCCAGTGAGCACAAAATGGAACTCTTCTACAGATAGCCTGTATTCTCTGGTCCAGAAATTCAGAGAGGAGAAGAGGGAACCTTTGGAACCTAAGGTCTTGGGACCTAAGAGAGAGGGAGGTGGTTGGAGAAGATGACAGGGAAGAGGTGGAGATTGTCAACCAATAGCTCACTCACCAGAAACTAGTTGCAGGGAGGGACTTCCCTGGTGATCAAGTGGTTAAATCTTTGCCTTCCAGTGTGAGGCATGGTTTGATCCCTGGTCAGGGAACTAAGATCCCATATGCCTCATAGAACAGAAACCAAAACATAGAACAGAAACAATATTGTAGCAAATTAAATAGAGATTTTTTTAAAATGGTCCCTATAAAAAAATCTTAAAAAAAAAAAAAAAAAGGAAAGGAAATAGTTGCAGGGAAATGGCAGTAAGGGACCAGACACTGGTATTGCTAGTTTACATCTTGGCTAATATTGCTGAATCCTCTATGAGACAAAGAGATTCCACAACCTAAATTTCCCCTAGAAGCTGGTATTCATCAGGGTGAGTTTTATTACCTCATTCTCTGGAGCTGGAGCTAGGAAACACTCTCGGGTTTGTTCACACCTGTTCATGAAAAGTGCTGGGCTCAGGTCAAGGTCATGGTACTGAACAACAACAAAAAGATGACAACTCTGAAGAGCCGTGCCTTTAGAGTATAAGCCCAAGGTTATATTCTAAAGGTGAAAGGTGGATGACTCAAGGTCGCCAGAGGAGAACAGGTCATGTGGCAGATAAACACAAGGTGGCAGAAGCTGAGAGCCCTTCTTTCACAAACCTTAAGGCAGATGCAAAAGGAAAATTATAATTCAAAATTTTAAAGGATAACATTTCCGCAGAACCTCTAACCTCATGAATGAGTGTTCTATCTTTGCAGGTGAATGTGACCTGGTATCCAGGGCTCAGAAAAGGGACACTTTCTGAACAGCACTTCCTGAAGGAAGACAGCTTACTTTGTTCATCAGGCCAGGAGGCATGAGGTTCAGAGCAGACAGCTGGCGTGGGTGTGACGACTTCTAAGTGATTCCAACGTCTTCTTCCTCAGTGTCCTCGCCTGAACTAAGAAGGGTCTACAGGACTTGGCATGGTGGATGGCATGGGGTAAGTGCTTCATAAATTATAACTAATATTTTAACTATTATGTGTAAGAAGTTAAAATGGAAAAACATCACTTAGTTGAATGTTCGTGAAAGAAAGGATTTCAGATAGTTGACTGGTATTTGCTGAGATGATTGGATTTAGTGCATGGCATGGTTGTGTGATGGTAGAAAACCAGCATGATCTGGTGAAAGTCAGCGACTGCTTCTCTGAGCCACCTGACTCAGTCTTGGGTTTCCGCAGGAATGAGTGAAGTGGACTTTTCAGTTTGAAGTCAAGATGAATCTCAGTTTCAGAGCTCTTCTGATTCCAGTTGCTCTGGTTACATTCTAGATCAGGAGTTCCTAATCAGGCATCCCTAAATAACTGTTGATCTTAGACTTTCTAAGGAATCTGTGAGCATTTGGAAATGGAATGTAAAATTGTATGTATATGCATTTTTCTGAACAGAAAGCCTTTAACTGTATTCAGATTATTAACGAGTCTGAGATGAAGTGAAGTCTCTCAGTGGTATCTGACTCTTTGCGACCCCATGGACTATAACCTACTAGGCTTCTCTGTCCATGGAATTCTCCAGGCAAGAATACTGGAGTGGATTGCCATTTGCTTCTCCAGGGGATCTTCCTGACCCAGGGATCGAACCCGGCTCTCCTGCATTGGAGGCAGATGCTTTAACCTCTGAGCCACTAGGGAAGCCCATTTTCAAATTTTCAGAAATGGTCTGGATGGTGTGGGCTCCTTTTAATGAGCACTACCTATAAGCAGAGAAGTTTCCAGATGCCAGGTGAGGCTTGGACAGTGATTAAGAGAGAAGGGGTCTTGTCTCTGTTCCTTTTGTCATTAGAAGGATATCTACGGTGTTAACTTTCTTGGCAGGTCACTGAATACTGAGTTTGTACTTAACAGAATTTATTTGGTCATTTCCCCAAAGATTGCTATTTAACTGTAGCTGCCTCATTCTTCCTTCTATAATTGTTATTTTTGAGCCCCAAGGGCCAGGATTTACAAATATTACAATCATGTTATACAATCATGTCAGATTTTCTGGTAATTTTCCTACATTGAAATAATTTTGAATCCCGATTGTGTCATTCAGTATATTTTATGATACTCTCTATTTCCTTTCAGCCATAAATTAGATAATCGTGTTGTCTAAATAGATATGGAAAGTCCTGTGTCCATTTAAAAATACTCTTTTGCTTTTGAAAAAAATTATTCAGACTTATTCAGATTTTTCGACATAAGATATTGTTATTATCTTCCTGGCAAAATAGGCATGATATTTACAGATCAGTTTTGAGTCCCTTGTTACTGAGGTGATAGATTAGGGGAAAGCAAGAATAGATTAGAATATGTTACTCCTTTTTAGCCAGAGTCTTCTTGTGTCATTGTTTTGAAAATTAGCAATGATCCATGAATGTGATTTGCCTAAATTGAGGCTGTTAAAAAAATGCAAGGAATGTTATAGTAGAGTGTGAAGCTATTCTGACCCAATTTTTACTTCCCTAACAAACCCACACAAAGTCCTCAGAAAATCTGCTGCAAGATGGCACAGTATAAAATGACTATGTATAAGTTCACCCCACCCACCTCCCTCTCCCCACCTAGGCTGCTAGCCTTGCTTCTCACAGGGGGGAAATGTAAACTGTGCCTGCTTGCTCTGAAGTCTGTGCTAAGTCACTTTAGTCACAACTCTTGCGACCCTATAGCCCACCAGGCTTCTCTGTCCATGGGATTCTCCAGGCAAGGATACTGGAGTGGGTTGCCGTACCCTCTTCCAAGGGATCTTCCTGACCCAGGGATCGAACTCACAACTCTTAGGCCTCCTGCATTGGCAGACGGGTTCTTTTACCACTAGTGCCACCGGGGAATCCCCTGCGCAGCACCTACTGAATGGCTTTTCCAAGCTGTGCCCCAGCCTTCTCTGTGCTTACTTTGTACTTTTGAGAAACATCAACCAAAAGTTGCCTTGTAGAACCTCTCTGGCTCCTCATACAAATCGTAGAACCAAAGCCTGCACTTTCAGAAAAGCAAAAAAAGCCTAATATTTTAAAGGGAGAAAAAAAAAATCCTGCCTCTCAAGAAAAACTACATAACATACTTCATTTCCTTTCCTATTAGTCTGCTCCCTGAAAGTTTATTATTATTTTTTAAAACATTAAAAAAAAATGCAGACCATTTAAAAAGTCTTTATTGAATCTGTTACAGTATTGCCTCTGTTTTATGTTTTGGGCCCCGAATCGTGTAGGAATCTTAGCTCCATGACCAGGGATGGAACATGCATCCCCTGAATTAGGTGAAGTCTTAACCATTGGAGCACTAGGGAAGTCCCTATTACTGCTATCACCTATTGTTATTATTTTATTTATTTTTTATTAGAAGATAATTGCTTTACAGTGTTGTATTAGTTTCTGCTGTATCAGTTTGCATCAGCTCTAAGTTTTATTGTTATTATTATTAATCATCCTGACAAGGACATGTCCGTTATCCTGACTGTGGGCAGAGGGGCGTAGAAAGACATGGGAGGAAGGAGGTTTCCAGGAAAGCCTAAGGAAAATGATGCACAGGAGGTCAGAGCGGTTCAGGGCACCATCGGCAGCTGTGGGCACCATCTGACTGAGCCGAGCGTGGCCTCTGAGCTGCCTCCACAATATGTGGGGCTTACGGGAGATCCAGGCCCGGCTGCCGAATGTCATTTCCCATAAAGGAGCTGGCTGAATTGGCACCGGTTCTGCCCTGAGCAAATGCGCTGGCGGGGAGGCCCGAGTGAGGCCTTCATTTACCCAAGTCTCTAGGAGGAACGCAAAGGGTGGAGGAGATGGTTCCTTTGTTAACATGGAGATAATGTTGTTTGCCTATGTTAATTTAAAAGGAGACGTCAGACAGCTGGTTCTTAAAAGTCAAATCTGGGCCCTACTCTTGGAGCGTTTCACTGAACTGGAATATAGTTAAAAACATAAACCATGAAAAAGGGGAGACCTCGCTAGATGGCTTCCACTCCTGGGACTCTCACCCAGCCTGACATCGGACAAGCCCTTAGCTGCATTTGCAGTACTCAGCTTTTGTTTTACAGGTGGTTCCATTGACCACAGCTGCCATCCTTGTCCAAATCGAACATGACTGGATGCAGAGTGGTCAGCTCCCTGGAGTCAGTGTAGAGAGTATTTCCAGGAGCTGCTTGAAATATGTGATGTCTAGAAACGGTGCATGGAGAAGGCAATGGCACCCCACTCCAGTACTCTTGCCTGGAAAATCCCATGGATGGAGGAGCCTGGTGGGCTGCAGTCCATAGGGTCGCTGGGAGTCGGACACGACTGAGCAACTTCATTTTCACTTTTCACTTTAATGCATTAGAGAAGGAAATGACAACCCACTCCAGTGTTCTTGCCTGGAGAATCCCAGGGGCGGGGGAGCCTGTTGGGCTACCATCTATGGGGTCACACAGAGTTGGACACGACTGAAGTGACTGAGCAGCAGCAGCAGCAGCAGAAACAGTGTGTGCGTGCTAGTAAGTAATTTCAGTCGTGTCTGACTGTGTGACACTAAGGACTGTAGCCCACCAGGCTCCTCTGCCCATGGGATTCTCTAGGCAAGAATATTGGAGTGAGTTACCATGCCCTCCTCTAGGAACATATTTATGGTAGTTTATGATAGCTTAGTTGATAAAGAATCCATTTGCAATGCAGGAGACCCCAATTCTATTCCTGGGTCAGGAAGATCTGCTGGAGAATGAATAGACTACCTACTCTAGTATTTTGGGTCTTTCTGTGTGGCTCAGCTGGTAAGGAGTCTGCCTGCAATGCAGGAGACCTGGGTTCAATCCCTGGGTTGGGAAGATCTCTTGGAGAAGGGAAGGCTACCCACTCCAGTATTTTGGCCTAGAGAATTCCATGGACTATACAATGCATGGGGTCACAAAGAGTCAGACACAACTGAGTGACTTGCACTTTATGGGCACATTATGTGGGCTTTTAACTGTTGAATTGGAAGGATCTCCTCTTTAAATGTCATTGCACTGCCCTGAAACTTTTATGCTGCTGGAGATAAAGCCTGAAGACTTTAAAGCAAGGTGGCCATGAATCCGCCTTTATTATTTATCCACGAACACTAGCTTTGCTGGTGGCTCAGTGGTAAAGAATCCGTCTGCCCATGCAGGAGATGCAGGTTCAATCCCTGGGTCAGGAAGAACCCCTGAAGAAGAAAATGGCAGGCTACTCCAGTATTCCTGCCTGGAAAATCCCCTGGACAGAGGAACCTGGAGGACTACAGTCTATGGAGTCGCAGAACAGTCAGACATGACTTAGCAGCTTAACCACAACAATCCATGAGCCCTTTTCAATTTCAGGAAGAAGGAACTCAAGGCAATGCAAAATGGCACAGGGAAGGCTGACATACGTTCTGTCTAGTGCTGTGCAGAGTGAAGGAGCTCATATTCTAAGCGAGTCTGAGAATGAAGCAAGACTCATGATACATTAATTTCTGGAGGCTGTGGTAATGTAGTACCCAGACTTGGTGGCTTCAAACAACAGAAATTTATTGTTTTGGAGTTCTGGAGACTGCAGGTCCAAAATCAAAGCGTTATCAGGGTCAGGCTTCCTCTGAAGCCTCCAAGGGAAGATCCTTCCCCAATGTCTTCCAGCTTCTGGGAGCCTGAGATGTTTCTTGGCTTGTGACAGCATCACTTTATTGTTTATTCATTTATTTAAAAAAGGTGTTTGTTTGGCTGTGCTGGGTCTTACTTGAGGCACATGGGATCTCTGACCTTCCCTGTGGCTTTCTCATGCTTAGTTGCAGCATGTGGAATCTAGTTCCCTGACCAGCGATCAAATCTGGGAGCACTGAATCTTAGTCCCTGGACCACCAGCGAAGTCTTAGCATTGCTTGAATCTTTGCCTCTGTCTTCCTTTGCCTTCTCCCCATGTCTCTGTGTCATCACATGGCTCCTCCTTCCGTGTTTCTCTCTTTTATAAGGACACAGTCATGTTGGATTAAGAGCCCATCTACTCCAGTATGACCTCCCCTTCAGAGTCAGGTGTGCAAAAATATCCTGAGATTCTTGCTTGCTTGCCAAGTTGCTTCAGTCATATCCAGTTCTTTGCAACCCTATGGACTGTAGTCCATCAGGCTCCTCTGTCCATGGGCTTTCCCAGGCAAGAATACTGGAATGAGTTGTCATTCCCTTCTCCAGGGGATCTTCCTGACCCAGGGATCAAACCCACATCTCCTCAGTCTCCTCCGTTACAGGCTGATTCTTTACCACTGAGCCATCGGGGAAGCCCATGGCCTCACCTTAACAAGTACATCTGCAACAAACCCAGTCAGGTCACGTTTGGAGGTACTAGGGGTTTAGAACATCAACATGTCTGTTTTTTTTAGGGGGAGGGACACAATTCCATCCCTAACACAGACTGTAAAATAAATCAGAGTGGACTAAGGGGGGGATTAGGGAATGAACCTAGAGGAAACTGAATTTTGGAACTCTGTTTCACGTTAGGTTTAAAGTTGGTTAGGAATAGGAATAAAGTGGGGTGGAGTAGGTGATAGGGTGCTGCTGAGGGGTGTGGCAGTACCAATCTAGTCAGTAATCTAGTACTTAGAGATGTTGGGAACTACTCTGGAAGTTCAGATGGTGGAGAATTTGCCTGCAATGAAGGAGACCCAGGTTTGATCCCTGGATCAGGAAGAGCCTCTGGAGAAGGGAATGGCTACCCACTCCAGTATTCTTGCCTGGAGAATTCCATGGACAGAGGAGCCTGGTGGGCTATAGTCCATGGGGTCACAAAGAGTTGGACTTGACTAAGTGACTAACACCTTCAGTTTTCAGTCTCACAGTGGGGTAGGTTATGGAATGCTGCTGTGGTGTTTGGCAGTACCAGTCTCAGCAGTAATAGAATACTTAGAAATTTGGGGAACTCTTAGAATTAGCAAAAGTTATCAATGAAGGCCATGCCAAGACGAAATGTGCTGGTACCATAGCTTGTCTTTGGATCCGATGAATCTGGGAAAAATTCTTTGTGAGGATTCTTTATCACAGAAGGAATGTGATTTTTTGATTTGTGTCATGTGTTTTATTTTTTATTTAATTTTTGATTAAAATTTTTTTAATTAGAGGTATAGTTGATTTACAATGTTGTCATGGGTTCACTCTTTCTTTTCTGAAATGTACTTCTTTTTTTTTTTTTGTATACATATATTCCCTCTCTTTGACCTTACTCCCACCCATCATCCCACCCCTCCAGGTCATTACAGAGCACTGAACTGAGCTCCCTGTGCTATACAGCAGCTTCCTATTAGCTGCTTTACACACGGTAAAGCATGTGTCATGTATTTTTAGAGGTGACAAAGCCTGTATTCAGTCAAAAGTAAACACAAAGCACCCACTCACTGTCAAGCTCTATATTTTAGATATGCAAAGGTAACATGAGATACTTGCATACATGTGTGCTAAGTTGTTTCATCGTGTCTGACTCTTTGATACCCTAAGATCAGTAGCCTGCCAGGCTCCTCTCTCCAGAGGAATCTCTAGGCAAGAATACTGGAGTGTGTTGCCATTTCCTCTTCCAGGGGATCTTCCTGACCCAGGGATCGACCCTGAGTCTCCTGTGACTCCTGCACTGCAGCTGGATTCTTTACCACTGAGCCACTGGGAAAGCCACAACATGAGATACTTACATAAGGTTAAAGAAATCTAACCAGAGTGGCTTGGGAATCAAGCATAATGGTTAATTGAACTTCTTATTTCATCACAAGTCCCATTTTATCATCATTCTTATTTCTTAGTGTGGGGCCCTTTGAGGAGGTGATACAGTCACTGCCAGGCTTGTTCTCAGCATGCTAATAGCTAGAAAATTTTCCTGTAAGAGTCTACATGATGTTCTGTCTCAACTGTTACCATTCTTGAGTGCTGTGGGTAAAAGGACCAACTCAACCATCTTATCTCAAACTGAGCCAGACTAGACACTTGTCAGTTTTTAATATGAAGGAAATAGTTGTAGAAGATACAGTATGGATTATGTTCAGTGTGACTGTATCAGTCATGTCTTGGACATCCTTCCCTGTGCTCCTGGGTCCATTGCTTCAGCAGGACCAGGGAAGAGCCCCAGAGAAGGATGCTGATGCTACCTACCTGAGGTGGTGCAGCAGTAAGTGCAGTGGGCCAGGACATAAACCTCCCTTTGTCTGACTCCAAGGGCTGGGTACCCTTGCCTACTCTTTAGGAACTAATGATTGAGGAGGGAACAGAGCTTTTCAGAGTTGTACTAATGGTACTAGCGGAAGTAAAAAAAGTAGTATATTCAGAAACATTTTGTATTTCGTGCCAACTATATGCCAGGCACTTTAGAAGACAGACATTTTTATTCATTATGTGTTTGGTTAATCTAGGCACTTTCATATGCTACCCCTTTTTGCAAAGACCATGCAAAGTATTATTTCCATTTTCCTCTTTTTAAATAAAACTTTTCTTAAAATTCAAGAATGGTTGACTTACAATATTAATTTCAGGTGTCTGGTATGATGATTCAGTATTTTTGGACATTAGACTCCATTTAAGTTATTACAGGATAGACTCCATTAGAAGTTATTACAGTTATTACTATAATTCCCTGTGCTGTGTAGTATGTCCCTGTTGCTTATCTATTTGTACATAGTTCGTGTATGTGAATCCCATCCCTCTAATTTGTCCCTCCTGCTTCTCTCTTTCTTCTGGTAGTCACCAGTTTATTCTCTATATCAGTGAGTCTGCTTCTATTTTGTATTCATTTGTATTACCTTTTAGATTCCATATGTAAATGATATCATACAGTGTTTATCTTTCTCTGTCTGACTTACTTCACTAAGCATAGTATTCTTTAGGTCAGTCTCCCATTTTCTTTTCTTTTTTAATTGAAGTACACTGCTACTGAGTCCCTCCAGTCATGTCCAACTCTTTGTGACCCTGTGTATTGTAGCTCACCAGGCTCCTTTGTCCCTGGGATTCTCCAGTGGGAGATTCTCTAAAAATACTAGAGTGGATTGCCGTGCCCCCCCTCCAAGGGATCATCCCAACCTAGGGATCGAACCCACATCTCTTATACCTCCTGTACTGGCAGGTGGATTCTTTACCACTAGTGCCACCTGGGAAGCCCAATAGTTGATTTACAATGTTGTGCCAATCTCTGCTGTACAGCAAAGTGACTCAGTTATACACATGTAAGCATTCTTTTTTTTAAAAATATTCTTCTCCATTGTGGTTTATCACAGGATGTTGAATATAATTCCCTGTGCTCTACAGTAGGATCCCATTGTCTATCCATCCATCTCCATTTTCTATTAAATAACTGAAGAAACTGAAGCTGGGAAAGCTGCAGTTTAGGCGGTTTTCCAAAGGCAGTATAGATAGTAGTTGCAGAAGTTGGGTTCTGCAGGATTTCAAATGGCAAGATGAGGATGACATCATTTTGGATGACCTGGAGCACAGGCTCTGTGTCAGTGAGCATGAGAGATATAATTGGAAGTGTGTGGGCACATGATGGAGGGTTCTGAATGCAAACCTGAAGACTATATCTACCACAGTGATATTACCAAGCAACCGCAACTGTGAGCAGCTGGGTGAAGGGATGAAATCAGCTCAAGGAAGAGAAATCCAACATTGTGAGAGGAGAAAGCAGGCAGGGAAACCAGCCAGAAAGTTTTTATAGTAATTGAGGCCTGAGTTGAATTGGGTCTTCTGTGTGTGGGTCTGTGGATAGGAAAAACCTTGTCTCATTCCAAAGAAAGCTTGAAGGTAGCTTGCAGAAATCTGTGAAATAGAGCGAAGTGATACAAAACAGTGCATGAGGGGGGCTTCCTGGTGGCTCAGTGGCAAAGAATCCACTTGCTAATGCAGGAGACATGGATTTGACCCTTGATATGGGAAGATCCCACCTGGTACTAAGCCTATGTGCCACAACTATTGAGCCTGTGCTCTAGAGCCCGGGAGCTGCAACAACTGAACCTTCCTGCTACAACTACTGAAGCCCTCGTGCCCCAGAGCTCATGCTCTGCAATAAGAGAAGCTGCTGTAATGAGATCATGCACCACAACTAGAGAAAAACCCGAGCAACCACGAAGACCTAGCACAGCCAAACATAAATAAAAAACATTAGAAAAATCAGTGCATGAGGGAAAATACAGAGAAGAGCAAGGGGTAACGAAATAGCACCAGAGCCAGTACATTCCTGGTGTAGAGGGGACTCTGCTCATCTACACATAATTCAATAACAACTGTGAACAACTGTGGGAACAACTGTGTTGTTGTAGGAATACAACATTCTAGGAATAAAACTGCACCTCTGGATTAATGCAAGGGTAGATTGTAATCTATCTAGGGGACTTTGGGGGCTACATACTCTTTAGGCATCTTGAACAGGCCACAACTTTGAATAATATTGCATCTGGCATTATGTTTATGTAATAGAAGGAGAAGGCAATGACACCCCACTCCAGTATTCTTGCCTGGAAAATCCCATGGACGGAGGAGCCTGGTAGGCCACAGTCCATAGGGTCGCAAAAAGGTGGACACGACTGAGCGACTTCACTTCACTCATTTCACTCACTTCATACTGTATCACTGGAGAAGGAAATGGCAACCCTCTCCAGTATTCTTGCCTGGAGAATCCCATGGATAGAGGAGCCTGGCAGGCCATGGTTCACGGGGTTGCAGAGAGTTGGATACTACTGAAGTAACTGAACATGCATTAGGTAATAAAACTAAACTTACTGTACGCTGTAGGTGAAAATCAGAAACATGTTTCCCATGAGCATCAAGCTGGGTAGAATTGTCTTTGATATCTGCTTTTGAGAAAGGAGATGTGCCTGGTTAGGTCATCCTACCTCCACTCAAGGAGAGTCAAGAGAACACTTGGCACAGATGGAGATTCTCATTAAGAAAAAAATAAGTTAGGACATCCCTGGTAATCCAGTGATTAAGACTTCACCTTCCAATTTAGGGGGTTTGTTCCCTGGTCGGAGAGCTAAGATCCCACATACCTCACAGCCAAAAACCCAGAACTTAAAATGATACAATACTAACCAACTCAATAAATACTTTAAAATGGTCTATATTTTTAAAAAAAAGAAAAAATGTGTAAATAAATAATGATCACAACCTCCAGTTTTAACTTCTCAAAACAAGTTCATTTGAGAAAATTTTAAGGCAAGTATAACTAACATCACAAACATAGATATCTACATAAACTATAAGATTTTATTTTTATGTAGACTTTCTTCCTGGATGCCCTTCACATTCACTAACTGTGACATGCATCTTAAGAAGGAGCTGATTTGACGTCTGCTGTGAACTAGGGGTTAACTGATAGTTACTAGATGATGAATCAGCAGGGCTTAGAGAACAGTGGAAAGAGATGAGAATTAGATGTACTCTTGGTCTGTTCATACTAGACAGTATCAGTGAATTCCGAGTTGCAAACAACAGAACCTTTACTCTAGCTGGTTAAAACAGAAAAACAACTCGTACAAGGAATTTTTGACTAGTTCTCTCAGTAAGAAGTACATTTTACATTGTGGTTTTCACAGATCCATACATGTTTATAATACAAGTGAAAAAACTTGAATGGAGCAATACAGGGGAAGATTGAGGACAGGAGGAGAAGGGAGTGACAGAGGATTAGATGGCTGGATGGCATCACCAACTCAATGGACATGAGTTTGAGCAAACTCAGGGAAATAGTGAAGGACAGGGAAGCCTGGTGTGCTGCAGACCATGGGGTCGCAAAGAGTCAGACATGACTCAGCAATTAAGACACTGGCTTTTCACTACTTGGTCTAAGAGGCTGTTCAAACTTAACTTGTCTCAACTTGAACTCACTTTGCCCCTATAAATTTAATCATCCTACAGTTTCCCATGTCAGTAAATGGCTTCTAGTTGCTTAGACCAAAAAATATTGTCATTCTTAACTTCTCTCTTTCAAATTCCATGTCAAATTCATTAGCAAATCCTGTCAACTCTATTTTTGGAAATATTTCCTGAATCCAGCCTCTTCTCATGACCTCTATGATCTCTCGTCCTACGCTGAGCTACCAAACCTCTTTCAAAGATTATTATAATCCATCCCTAATCACCTTCCTGATTCTGTAACCAAAAGTGGGGTCTGGCTGCTCGCCACTCAAAAGCCAATAAAGAGACCAAGTTGGTGGAAAGGCAAGTTTGCTTTATTTTTGATGCTGGGAAGGTGGGGATGGGTGAGAGGATGCTTGTCCAAAGTCCAGCTTTTCTCCCCTCCTCCACCCCCCTGACAGTCAGGGGATAAGGACTCTTGTAGAGGAAGGGAGGGGGTTCCATGCAGAAACAACACAGTCAGCTCTGACAGTCAGCTTGAAATGGTTCATCTGTGGTCTGACCAGCGTCATCTTGACTGTTTTAAGTACAGTTATTCTTCAGTCCCGTGGTCAGTTTGTTCCCATTTCCTTGAGGCCAATTCTTGGAACTGTGGCAGCTTATGTCATGGCTACAGTCTGGTTATCATGCAGTTAACTTCTTCCACCTGGTGGGAGTTCTAAGACCTATAAGACAGCTCACAGGATATGGTTCCTAATACTATCTATAGCCCTTGGGAAGGAACTAAAGGTCCTAGACTATGCTTACTATTATTATTGTTTTGCCTTGTCTGATTGCTTTTCTTTGCTTTTGTATTTTCTCACTTCTCTGATTAAACTTTTCTTTGGCTAAAGTGTTTCCATGGACAAAAGATGGGCTGAGGATAAAGGGGACAAGAACCACTGGATCCTGCTCCGTTTCATGTCTACCTTTCCTTAGATGCTTCTCCCTACCCTGTCTCTCCCCTGCAGGAAACCCCAGGGATCTTTCTGAAACTTGAATTGACTTCTTCCATGGGCTTTCCATGTGCGTGTGCACGCTAAGTTGCTTCAGTCATGTCTGACTCTTTGCTACCTTATGGACTGTAGCCCTCCAGGCGACTCTGTCCATAGGATTCTCCAGGCAGGAAAACTGGAGTGGGTTGCCATGCCCTCCTCCAGCGGATCTTCCCCACCCAAACTAGAGTCTCTTATGTCTCCTGCATGGGCAGGCAGATTCTTTAAGCCACCTGGGAAGCCCAGCATTCTGTGTGAATCAAAGTAAAACCCAAAGCCTATGCCAAGGTCTGAAGGATCTCATCCCCTCCCATTCTGCTCTTGACCTCCTGGGACAGCAAGAGCCTCTTTGGTCTTCCTCAGACACACACCATACTCTCCTGCCTCAAGACCTTTGAAAGAGCTCTCTTGGCCAAGAATGCTTTTCCCATGACTCAATCGCTCACCTCCTTTAGCTGACTCCAGTGTCACTAACTGCTCAGATGTCACTGGACCTCCATGATTGATCTATCTCTTTTCACTGCTTTATTATTCTTCACATCACTTACCACCACTTGGTACATTATCTATAGATGTGTTTGTTGGCTCTCTCTCTTCCCAGAGGAAGGTAAACTTGTGAGTAGGAACTTTCCATTTGTTTACTTTTGTGTCTCCAGTGCCTGATTTATCACCAGCTCTTGTATATCAAGGGCAAATGGCCCAGGAGCACATGCACAAGGCCGGCTGGAGCAGCATTTATGGGGAAAACTCCTGGAGACAGGAGCCATAAGAGGTCCCCGGTTTCTCATCACATTGCAGGGCACTGCAGAGAGATCTAGCAAGTGCAGATGTTAGACTCCGGGAGAGGGTCCCTGACCCTCAGGCTATGGCCTTTTAAGCTGCATGATTTGATGAACATCATCCACTTGCCTGAACACAAAAGCTCACACGATGGCAGAACCTTGGCTCTAGTCCTGTGCTGACAGCTCTTTTTGTGTTGGGTTAACATCAGCTCTTTCCTGCTCAGATAAGAGGGCTGCAACTCAGGTTTTGTAGTTGTAGCTCTACACTGTACCAAAGCAGTGGTGTGACTGGCCACGTAAGCCTTCCTATGGCATCACTGAGGGTGATGATCTGAGCCTTGTGTTTAACCAGGAATCCTTGTCTTGGAGCGCTGGGCCATGACCAGTAGCCGTTTGTTGTTCAGTTGCTAAGTCTAAGTTGTGTCCGACTCTTTGCACCCCTGTGGACTGCAGCGTGCCAGGCTTCTCTGTCCTTCACTATCTCCCAGAGTTTGCTCACACTCATGTTCATTGAGTCGGTCGGTGATGCGATCCAACCATCTCATACTCCATCACTCCTTCTCCTTCTGTCCTCAATCTTTCCCAGCATCAGGGTCTTTCCAGTGAGTTGGCTCTTGACATCAGGTGGCCAAAGTATTGGAGCTTCAGCATTAGTCCTTCCGATGAATATATGTGGAATGTTTAGTGATCATACAACAAGTAACCAAAGAATACAGCAGAAACAGGCTTTGGGGGCTCATATGAGAAGGCATCCTTGCTGCTTCCAAGACTTAGCAGCTGCAGAGGATGCAAGGAAGGCTGAGGAGCTGGGTGATGCCAAAAGTGCAACTTTTAACTCAGGAAATGGAACAAAATGCCATGCATATGAGTTGAAGGGTTTTATGGTTGAGGAAATAGTGTTTGCTTATAATTTGCTTGCTGATTTAAAGGGGTGTACTTGCTGTTCTTAAAAAAAATGTATTTATTTTTGGCCATCAGGTCCCAGTTGCAGTGTGTGGGCTTGTCCAATTGCAGCATACAGGCTTAGTTGCTTCATGGCATGTGGAATTTTAGTTCCCTGACCAGAGATCAAACCCATGCCTCCTGCATTGAAAGGTGGATTCTTTACTGCCAGACAACCAAGGAAGTCTCTATAATGTCTGTTTTTTAATTTCTTAATATAACATGACCTTCTGGTCAGGTACTTATCCTAGATTTCAGTGAGGAAAGCAAGGAGGGGAGCAATAGGAAGATGGTATATATCACCGGAAATATCTCACTTCCCCGATGGCTCAGATGGTAAAGAATTGGTCTGCAATGCAAAAGACCTGGGTTTGATCCCTGGGTTGGGAAGATACCCTGGAGTAGGGCATGGCAACCCACTCCAGTATTCTTGTCTGGAGAATCCCATGGACACAGGAGCCTGGTGGGTGTGGGGTCCCAAAGAGTTGGACGTGACTGAATAACTAACACTTTCACACTTTCACTTTCATAATACCTGTGGAAACTTGAATGAATGCCACATTTTATATAGCATATCAAGACTTACAGTACATTTAAATGTATAATCTTATTTCTTACAACAAGTCTGTAAGAAATAGACTTTTCCCAGGTGATGCAGTGGTAAAAATCCTCTTACCAATGAAAGAGATGCAAGAGATTCAAGTTTGATCTCTGGTTTGGAAAGATCCCCTGGAGGAGGAAATGGGAACACATTCCAGTATTCTTGCCTCGAGAATCCCAGGGACAGGGGAGCCTGGTAGGCTATAGTCCATGGGGTTGCAAAAAGTCAGACACAAGTGAGAGACTGAACACACAGACACAAACACATTTAAAGCAAAATCGAATTTAAAATTTCATTTAGAATGAAAATATATATAGATATTTATTTATTTGATGTACACTGGGTCTATATACTTTGCTACATTCATAAATGGATTCTTCATTTTCATTATTTGCCTAATGAAAATCATTTTTACTTCAGCACCAAGTTTTAAAATGGGATTAGAACAAAAGAATGAAGATTCACAAAGTTTAATTAACTTTGGTATCAGTTACTTTATTAAGTCACAGTTCTTTAACTTATGCAATTATCTCTTCTGAATGCTTAGACCAGATCATACATATATAAAGATTTTTTGAATTGAAAGGACTTTTTTTTTCCCTCTGATTTCACTGACTTCTAACTCTATTAAGGCCTGTTCTATTAAGAAGGGCCCAGAAATCGGCTGTGTGACTTTTGATCTTTCAAATACATACCCTATGTAAGTGAAAAACTATGTCTCGCTATATAAATATAAAATGTTTCTTGTAAGGTTAAATTTCATTATTGGACCCATTTGATATTGTCTTCAAGTTTACCATTTTAACTACACCTGTAGAGATTTATTTAAAAGACATGATAGGAATGTCATAGAACTTATAGAAGTTATTTATGGAATAGCTTTGTAGAGGACATTTTATTTGGCCAAATTACTAAGAGAGTATACACTCATCGTCTTTGTCATGTTGTATATTACACACACACGATACTGTTTCATCACTTATGCCAGAAAGAATGGATAGTTTAGGAAAATGTTTTAAAGCCTTCTTCAGTCTTTTTGTGCTCAGTGGCTCACGTGTCCCACCTTTTGAGACCCCATGGACTGTAGCCCACGTGGCTCCTCTGTCCGTAGAACTCTCCAGGCAAGAATGCTGGAGTGGGTTGCCATTCCCTTTTCCAGGGGATCCTCCCCACCCAGGGATTCAATATACATCTCTTGTGTATCCTGCATTGGCATGCGGGTTCTTTACCAATGTGCCAACTGGAAAGCCTCTGGTCTTTTTAGGCTAGTCATATCTCTCACTTATAGTTTTGACTCAGTAACAGTTATTTATGACTCATAAATTTAGAATGTTTAGGGGAATTCATGTCAAAACTGTGGACAAGATAATGTAAACAAGAGTTCTATTTGTGTATGAAGGAGAAAGGGGGTTACTGAATTAGTTGGCATATTTCACTTGGCTTCTCTGCTCTCAAACAGAACCTTGAAATCCTGGATAATACAAATAATCATACAATTTGCTTTGGATGTTTGATTATGGGAATATTGTTCCTACACTGAGAGCGTGACGCTTTCAATCATGTCTTGGATTTATAAATCTAGAAACAGTGCTCTTAACATGGTATGCTTGTCATTTAGAGACAGAGCCAATTACAAAGGCTTTGTTCTTAGTCTGGTAATGACAGTATGCTAATCAGGGCTAGACAAAAACTTGACTCAGAAGAGAAGTATCTGATGAGAATTAGGAAAACCTTCAGGCCCAGGAACAAGGTCTCTTCCAGTTCTCTGGTCTCTTGTTAGTGGGTGGGTGGCATTCCTCAGGTTGGAAACAAAAGAGTGGGGGTAAGGGTAGGAGAGGAGATATGATGAGTCCGCAGTTCTGTTCCCTGCAAAATGAAATTGTCCTGAGAACCACTGTCCTGATAGGCTTCGTTCAACTTCAAAATTAAAAGGATTTGGTTAAAATACTATACACCAGTGTTTCTAAACCAGGCATGATTTGGCAAAGTATGAACACACTTTTGTCTCGAGTGGTAGGTAAGTGGTCAGAGGCCAGGGATGCTGCTCAACATCTAATGATGTAAAGGATAATCTACCGCAAGGCATTATCCTGCTCAAAACAGTGCTGAAGTTCAAACCGTGTTAGCCCATCAGAAGTGTCTGGCTCTTTGTGACCCCATGGACTGTATCCTGCCAGATTCCTCTGGCCATGGGATTCTCCAGGCAAGAATACTGGAGTGGGTTGCCATGGCCCTCCTCCAGGGGATCTTTCCAACTCAGAGGTTAAACCTGTGTCTCTTATATCTCCTGCATTGACAGGCAGGTTTTTTTTTTAAACCTCTAGTGCAACCTGGGAAGCCCCCAACATAGCCGTAGGCCAGTTAAATTTTTAATAGGCACTGATTGGTGAGACTATTGCTCTGTTTAAAGTGCTTTGCCAAGTCTTTTTTTAAACTGAAGTATAATTATTACTTTACCATGTTGTGTTGGTTTATGCTGCATAATAAAGTGAATCAGCTATATGTATACATATATTTCCTCCCTCTTCAACCTCCTTCCCTCTCCCCGTCCCCCTGCTGCCATCCCACCTATCTAGGTCATCACAGAGCACTGAGCCGAGCCTCCTGTGCTTTATCAACACAGCTGATGGAGAAAGTGATGGTGGTAGACTATTTTTTTCTTCTGGTTATGCATTACTCCTTTTTCCCCTTTTCTATAATGAGAGGCAGCATGAGAGAGGAAAAGGTACCCATGGGCTTTGGAGTGATTGACTCTGTGATGTGATGATCATAAAGAACCTATTTCATAAGTGGATGTGAGGATTAAATGAAATTATAGATGTTAGGGGCATGGAGTAAATACAAATATTAGCCATTATTTTGCTAGCAGGGGACCTGGGGAAAGTTAACCCCAGCAAGTTTCCATTTTCAATTGAATGAAATGGAGACAGTAATGGCTTATAGAGTTACAGTGAGGATTAACTGTAAATGCTCAGCTAATTGTCTGGCACAAATAAGTGCTAAATGCATAATAGCTACTATTGTTATTATTTATCGTGACAATTCACTTTCAAAATTCTATCTAAGACCGCAGTCAAAGGTAGGTAACGCTGGAGGCAGTTTGGAGAATAAGAAAGGATATAAACTGCACTAAAGAAACCTTTATTTTGTAGCTCTGGCAAAGCTGTATAACTGAGTAACTTGGACCCCAATTTCCTTGTTCCTAGTTCTGGTGAGTGTCAAGAGTAATAGCAAACGTGGTGCACCTGGCATTTACTGAGTGCTCAGAAAGTGTTATTAATAATTTCCCTTTGTTCCTAGCCGAAGAGACCTTTAATTTCTGAACTACAATATTACTGTAGCCTGGGATTCACTGGAAGCAGTGCCTGAGGTGAAAGGCTGTGTGTGGATATTCTTTTAATTAATTAATTAATTAGGTTACTTACTTCTGGCTATGCTGGGCCTTCTTTAGCTGAGGCAAGCAGAGGCTACTCTCCCTTGCGGTGCAGTGACTTCTCTTGCTGGGGAGCCAGGCTCTAGAGCATGGGCTCAGTAGTTGGGGATTATGGACTTAGCTTCCGCGTGGCAATTGGAGTCTTCCTGGACCAGGGATGGAACCCTGGTGTGTCCCCTGCACGGGCAGGTGGCTTCTTAATCACTGGACTGCCAAGGAAGTCCAGTGTGTGGGTATTTTGGAATTAGACCCCAGGGAGCAGGGGTTGAGGAACTGGGAGAAAGTGAAAGCCTGCCCAGGGAGATGTTCATGAGTAGTCATTTCTTGGGCTGTGTTCTCAATTCTTAGGGACATTCTAATAGCCTTAGGAACCTTTTTCGTTTCTTTATCATGTCTTTTGAAGAGTAGAATTTATAATTTTGATGAAGTCCAGTGAACTATATATTTCTTCCATGGTTAGTATTTTTTTGTCTCCTACCTAAGAAATCACTGCTTATCTCTAAGTCAAAAAGATATTCTTTTGTTTTCTTCTAGAAATGTTAGAATTTTAATTTTTGTGTTTATATCTGTAATTCATCTTGAATCAATTTTCATGCTGGTGAGATAGGAGTTGAAATTTTTTTCTCACGTGGATATATATATATATATATATATATCCAATATATATATATATATTGGAGAAGGCAATGGCACCCCACTCCAGTACTCTTGCCTGGAAAATCCCATGGATGGAGGAGCCTGGTAGGCTGCAGTCCATGCTAAGGGTTGGACATGACTGGGTGACTTCCCTTTCACTTTTCACTTTCATGCATTGGAGAAGGAAATGGCAACCCCCTCCAGTGTTCTTGCCTGGAGAATGCCAGGGACGAGGGAGCCTGGTGGGCTGTCGTCTATGGTGCTGCACAGAGTCGGACACAACTGAAGCGACTTAGCAGCTATATATAGCAGTTCCAACACCATTTGTTGAAAAAAAGACCATGATCATTTCTCCATTGATGTACATTCATGCTCAGTCGTGTGTGACTCTTTATGACTCCATAGACTGTAGGAACCACGAGGCTCCTCTGTCTAGGAGATTTTCCAGGCAAGGAATACTGGAGTGGGTTACCATTTCCTCTCAGGGATCTTCCCAAACCAGGGATCAAACCTGCATTTTTTGGATCTCCTGAGTTGTCAGGCAGATTCTTTCCCGCTGAGTCACCTTGAAAGCCTTTCTCCATTACTACTTAGTGCCTTTGTCAAAATCAGTTGGCTGTATTCTGAGGGATTCTATCCTATTCTATTGTTTATTTTTCTATATTTATACCAGTACCACATTGTCTTGATTACTATAGCTTTATAGTTAGTATTGATATCAGGTAGTTTGAGTTATTCAACATTGTTCTTACTTTTCAAAATTGTTTTGGCTACTCGTGGTAGTTTGCTTGTCCATATAAATTTTCAAATCAGCTGATTTAAAAAAAATGATTCAGATTTTATTTGGATTGCACTGAATCTTTAGATCAATTAGAAGAAGATTTTAATAATATGAACTCTTCCAAATTGAGAACTATTATACCTTTCAATTTAATTTGCTTTTATTATAATTTTTCCTCAGTGACAGTTTTTCCTAATAACAAGCATTTAAAATGATAATTTGCCTTTAAACATTACTTTTGTTTCATCCTACAAATTTTGGTATGTTGTATTTTCATTATCATTCAGTTGGAAGTAATTTTTAATTTTCCTTGTCATCTTTCTTTGTACCATGGGTTATTTAGAAGTATATTATTTGATT
>SJYC01042855.1:0-16739 GCA_006408675.1 Madoqua kirkii
GACATGACTGGGTGACTTCCCTTTCACTTTTCACTTTCATGCATTGGAGAAGGAAATGGCAACCCCCTCCAGTGTTCTTGCCTGGAGAATGCCAGGGACGAGGGAGCCTGGTGGGCTGTCGTCTATGGTGCTGCACAGAGTCGGACACAACTGAAGCGACTTAGCAGCTATATATAGCAGTTCCAACACCATTTGTTGAAAAAAAGACCATGATCATTTCTCCATTGATGTACATTCATGCTCAGTCGTGTGTGACTCTTTATGACTCCATAGACTGTAGGAACCACGAGGCTCCTCTGTCTAGGAGATTTTCCAGGCAAGGAATACTGGAGTGGGTTACCATTTCCTCTCAGGGATCTTCCCAAACCAGGGATCAAACCTGCATTTTTTGGATCTCCTGAGTTGTCAGGCAGATTCTTTCCCGCTGAGTCACCTTGAAAGCCTTTCTCCATTACTACTTAGTGCCTTTGTCAAAATCAGTTGGCTGTATTCTGAGGGATTCTATCCTATTCTATTGTTTATTTTTCTATATTTATACCAGTACCACATTGTCTTGATTACTATAGCTTTATAGTTAGTATTGATATCAGGTAGTTTGAGTTATTCAACATTGTTCTTACTTTTCAAAATTGTTTTGGCTACTCGTGGTAGTTTGCTTGTCCATATAAATTTTCAAATCAGCTGATTTAAAAAAAATGATTCAGATTTTATTTGGATTGCACTGAATCTTTAGATCAATTAGAAGAAGATTTTAATAATATGAACTCTTCCAAATTGAGAACTATTATACCTTTCAATTTAATTTGCTTTTATTATAATTTTTCCTCAGTGACAGTTTTTCCTAATAACAAGCATTTAAAATGATAATTTGCCTTTAAACATTACTTTTGTTTCATCCTACAAATTTTGGTATGTTGTATTTTCATTATCATTCAGTTGGAAGTAATTTTTAATTTTCCTTGTCATCTTTCTTTGTACCATGGGTTATTTAGAAGTATATTATTTGATTTCTAACTTTTGGGTATTTTTAAAAGATGTCCTGTTGTTATTTTTAAAATATATATGTGTGTGTTTGTGTGTATGTGTGTGTGTGTTAGTCGTTCAGTTGTGTCTGACTCTTTGTGACTCCATGGACTGTAGCCTGCCAGGCTCCTCTGTCCTTGGAATTCTCCAGGCAAGAATACTGGAGTGAGTTGCCATTTCCTACTCCACGGGATCTTCCTGACCCAAGGATCGAACCCCGGTCTCCTGCATTGCAGGCAGATGCTTTACCATCTGAGCTACTAGGGAAGCCCAATTTTTTAATATAATTTTTCTTATCCTGAGAAAATTCCTTAGTATTCAGTCTTTTGAAATTTATTGATATTTTAGTACTCAACATATAGTATACTTGGTGAATAAAACTGTGCATTTGAAAAGAATGAATTCTGAACTTCTTGGGTACTGGTAGATTTTAGGGCAAGTTGCTGATGATATTTTTCAGATCTTCTGTATCCTTTTCAAATTTCTTTATTCTATCTATTACTGATTGAAGAATGATAAAATATTTAATCATGATAATGGATTTGTCTCTTTCTCCTTTTAGTTTTAAAAATATTTGATCTCTATTTTTTTTAGATGCATGTATACTTAAGATTGTAATATCTTTCTGATGAATTGACCCTTTTTCTTTTATGAAATACCTCTACTTGTTTCTGGAAATACTTATTGTGTTGACGTTCCCCTTGATATTAGTCTAGCCATATCAGCGTGCTGAATTCATTGTCACCTTTAATTTTTCTTTTTAATTTCTCAGTGGACTTGTAGCTTTATATTTAAAGTGTGTGCTTTGTATCCAGCATACGGTTAGGTGTTGCTTTCCAATCATTCTGAATCTTTTCCTCTTAACTGAAGAGTTCCATCCATTCACACTGAATGTACTTAATGATATGATTATGTCAACTGTCCTCCTATTTGTTTTCTGTTTGTCCCATCCAGTTCTACTTCTTTTCCTCCTTTGTTTCTGTTCAATCAAGTACTTTTTGTATTTAATTTTAATTTTTTTTTCATTTTCTGTTGGCTTTTTAGCTTATTTATTTATTGGAGACTCCAAGAATTACAATATATATTCTTAACTTACTATAGTCTGTTTAGAATTAAGAGTGAATCTCTTAACACAAAATGTGAGAATTTTCAACATTATACAAATCCGCTTCTGCTTCTTTCATTTTCTGTGCTGTTGTTGTTACATATTTTACTTTACATATGTTGTAAACCCCCAGGTTATTATTATTCTGTTTTAAACAGTATGTTGCCTTTAAGAAAAAAAATTTCAATGTAGATCTTTATATTTACTCATATATATTTACCATATGTAATACATCTTATGTCTTCATATAGATCCAAGTTTCCATCTGGTATTATTCCCTTGAACCTGGAGATTTATTTATTTATTCACGTATTTGTTTGCTTGCTTGCTTTTTAAGAGTTCCCTGTAGTGCAGGTCTACTGTTGAAGTTTTTTTCTCAGCTTTTGTTTTCTGAAAGTGTATTTTATTTTAATTTTGAAGGATCTTCACTGGAGGTAGGATTCTGAGTTGGCCGTTGTTCTCCTTGAACTCTGTGTTGTCTCTTTCCTTCATTGATTTCATTGAGAACTTAGTCATTGTTATTGCTGTCATCCCATATGTAGTGTGTTATGTTTCTTTTTATCTTTGGTTTTCAGTATTTTCATTCCGATGTGACTAGGTGTGGTTTCCTTTATATTTATTTGAGGTTCACTGAACTTCTTGAATCTGTAAGTTAACTTTGAAATCAAAATTACCCCAGTTACCCCCAGACTTCATGTCTTAAAATAATAACATATAGTAACTCATGGTTTCTGGAGGTTGAGAGTCTGGATATGGCTTAGCTGTAGATTTCTGTCTCTGGGTCTTTCACGAGGCTGCAATAGTGACAGTTTTATTCCCTGTCTCCCAGATAAAGGCAAAAATCAGGGGGCAGAAGAGGGAGAAAACAGGCTTAATTATAGCACAGAAGGTCATGCTTACATTACTGTTTATACTTATACTTCTAGGTAGAATGAAGGTGGGACCAAGGTCTTTTCATGTCAGAGTTCCTGGAAGACTTGTGGTTCTTCATCAGTTCAGTTCAATTCAGTTCAGTTGCTTAGTCATGTCCAACTCTTTGTGACCCCATGGACTGCAGCATGCCAGGCCTCACTGTCCATCACCAACTTCTGGAGCTTACTCAAACTCATGTCCATTGAGTTGGTGATGCCATCCAACCATCTCATCCTCTGTTGTCCCCTTTTCCTCCCACCTTCAGTCTTTCCTAGCATCAAGGTCTTTTCCAATGAGTCAGTTCTTTGCATCAGGTGGCCAAAGTATTGGAGTTTCAGCTTCAGCATCTGTCCTTCCAATAAATACTCAAGACTGATTTCCTTTAGGACTGACTGGTTGGATCATCAGTGACAGTGAAGTGCTCTAAGTGCAAAAGCATGTGATCAAAGAACAATTTTTTATCAGGTGTTCACTGAACCTGCGTACTGGAAACCTCTTATAATGCTAGACTTTAGAGAGAGAGTTAACTAAGTTTTAGAGATTAATATGCATTGGAAGCTGTGAATTTATTTATGTGGTAAATAACTGCTGAGTACCTACTCCATGCCAGGAACCAAGACGCACAGTGAACAGAACAAAAAACCTCCCGGCATCACAGCACCCGTGACTTAGTGTCTTACTGCAGAAGGGCTTCCCTGGTGGCTTAGTTGGTAAAGAATCGGGATGGGGGACATGTGTATATTCATGGCTGATTCCTGTCAGTGTATGGCAAAAACCATCACAGTGTTGTAATTAGCCCCTAGTTAAAATAAATTAATTAATTTTAAAAAATAAAAAACTTTCAAATAAAAAACAAAAGAATCCACTTGCAATGCAGGAGATCTAGGTTCAGTTCCTAGGTTAGGAAGATCTCCTGCAGCAGGAAATGGGAACCCACTCCAGTGTTTTTGCCTGTAAAATCCTATGGACAGAGGAGCCTGGGGGGCTACTGTCCAGGGGGTCACAAAGAGTTGGACAGGACCGAGCACATATGCATTACATGAAATATTACATCCTTTATTTTCTGATTATGTTTCTTCTATGTGGAAAGCAAATGTACTTCTTATATTGACTTCGTATCTAGCAACAGGAGATAGAAAAAGAACCTATGATAAATTAGTAAGATTAGTAATAATAGTTTATTGTAGATTGTTTTGGAATTTTGCATGTATATTATATCATTTGCATCTTCCTTTTATATTTTTGATTATTTTAGATTTTTCTTGCCGTTGTTGGACTGTTTAGAATCTCGACCATTACCTTGGTTAATGGTGATAGCATCTTTGTTTTATTTCCAGTTTTTTAACAAAGGAAAGCTTTCAACACTCAGCATTAACCATAATGTTCATTGTATGTTTTTTATTTTAAGTACCCTGTGTCATCATAAGAAAGTTCTCAAGTTCTCTTATGTTTTTACTTTGCTAATAGTGTTTACATTGAATAGAAATTGAATTTTATCAGTGTTTTTTCTGCCTGTATTTGAATGATTATATGATTCTTTCCCTTAATGTTGTTAACATGTTGAATTATGATTGGTTTTAAAAAAATGTTAAACCAACTTTGTATTCCTAGAATAAATCTAGCTTAATCTTTATGAATTATCTTGTTTACATATCTGGATTCCATTTACTGGAATTTTCATCAGGGTTTGTTCATCTATGTTCATGAGAGATATTGATTTGTAATTTTTCTTTCTTATGATGTCCTCGTGAAGTTTTGTGTCAAGGCTGTTCTGTTCCCATAAAACACGTTGGGGTTTCCTTTAATTTCTATACCCTGAAAGAAAATGGCAAATCTTTAATAAGTGCCAAAGCTGATGTGCAAACTAGGCAGGTGAGCTTTTAATTACTATGGTTTGTTGATTTTCCTCTTAGTTTTTCTCTTTGTCTCTCAATATATATATCTAAAACCCCGTTTCCTCCAGGGAAACATCAAGAGACCTATCTAACACTTGCATTTTCTGTGTGTGTGTGTTTGTATTAGTCGTCAGTTGTGTCCGACTCTGTGACCCCATGGACTGTAGCCCACCAGGCTTCTCTGTTTATGGAATTTTCCAGAGAGGAATACTGGAGTGGGTTGCCATTTCCTCCTCTGGGAATCTTCCTGACCCAGGGATCAAATCCCAATCTCCTGAATTGCTGGCAACTGTGCTTAATCTTAAAGGAGAGGAAGCCTGAGATGGAGAGCCTGAATTTTTCTAATGAGCGGTAAGCCTGCCTTTTGCTCTGCACAGTCTTTATTTCTGTTTTTAAATGCATCACTCCCCCTCCTAGCTTCAAAGACTGTAAACGTGCTATTTCCCCTGCCAAGACTCTTCCTTATACCCAAGTTATTAACAGTTCATCCCTAAGATCTTAGCCTAAACATTCCTTCCTCACAGAAGCCTTCTCTCACTCCCATGGTTTGGCATTAGAAAAGTACTTTTCTTCTTTAGTGCTCTCTTTTTGGATACCTTTCTTCTTCTACATAATATTTAATCACAACTGTAAGGAAATTGTTGAGTAAAATTTGTGTCTCCAGCTAGAATATAGGCTCCATAAGGGTATAGACTGTTAATCTTATTCATGGTGAGCACACAGTAAGCTCTGGACACATGTTTTTTAAATGGCTTAATTATCTAATTTAAGTTTCTCAGCAACCTTTTGAGGGCATGTATCTATTACTCCAATTTTGTGGATGGATAAAAGGGTTGAGGACATATGCATATTTTTACTTCTCCACAAGATTTCACCAAGACCTCTTGATCTACTCTTTGCTTCCTGTCATCACTACAATAATCTTATCTGTTCCATGTGTCTTTTATTGGCTTGAGCATTTTATAAACTTGGTGGGCAGTAGGGTTGGGGAGGAGGTAGCTGAAAAAAGTAGCCTAGATCATAGACAGTGGATGATACTGGAAATAACAAAGAGTAGTATATAGTATAAATTAATACTATAATAATGATAATGTAAAGATGCTTACTCCTTGGAAGGAAAGTTATGACCAACCTAGACAGCATATTAAAAAGCAGAGACATTACTTTGCCAACAAAGGTCCATCTAGTTAAGGCTATGGTTTTTCCAGTAGTCATATATGGTTATGTGAGAGTTGGACTATAAAGAAAGCTGAGGGCAGAAGAATCAATGCTTTTGAGCTGAGGTATTAGAGAAGACTCTTGAGAGTCCCTTGAACTGCAAGGATATCCAACCAGTCCATTCTAAAGGATATCAGTCCTGAATGTTCATTGGAAGGACTGATGTTGAAGCTGAAACTCCAATACTTTGGCCACCTCATGCAAAGAACTGACTCATTGGAAAAGACCCTGATGTTGGGAAAGATTGAAGGCAGAAGAAGGGGATGACAGAGGATGAGATGGTTGGATGGCATCACTGATTCGATGGAGATGAGTTTGAATAAACTCTGGGAGTTGGTGATGGACAGGGAGGCCTGGCGTGCTGTGGTCCATGGGATTGCGAAAAGTTGGACATGACTGAGTGACTGAACTGAACTGAACTGAATACATAGCTTGTTGTTGTTTAGTTGCTAGGTCGTGTTGTACTCTTGTGACCCCATGCACTGTAACCCACCAGGCTCCTCTGTCCATGGGATTTGGATTTTCCAGGCAAGAATACTGGAGTGGGTTGCCATTTTCTACTCCGAAGGCTGTTCTGACCCAGGGATTGAAGCTGCATCTGTTGCACTGCAGGCAGATTCTTTGACACTAAGCCACCTGGGCTTCCCTGATATCACCTCTAAAGTGAGAAGCAAATCTAATGATAAAATATTCAGATTAAGAACTCCAAGTATAGTTCTACCTGGCTCAAAATATTTGCTTTTGTAATGGAGTCGGTTCTGTGAATCTAATCAACTTTTGCAGTTTTCTGAAAGGTTGGTTAGTCTCAGGATTTAGAAAAGAAATGACTGTAATTAAGGCAGGTCAAAAGATCAATTGACCACTAAAGGCACAAATAAGTAAGCATAACTTTTTTATGAGAAGACTCAGTCAAGTTCTTGAGTAAAATACATTCCTTCAATAAGCTGGTGTGTAATGACTGCTTTCCAGAAGTCCCAGTGTCACTGAAAATGCATTTTTTGGACAAGATTACATTTTTTTGTTGCTCTGGCTCTTGTAAAGACAATGCCAAGAGAAAGAAATTAGTTTATTTTTTTCAAGGAATATATTAGTATTTATTTAAGTAAGATCATAACCCTTTGTTTAGAATGTATTTATAGAAAAGAGAGAAAAACAGACTGCAATTAGTTTTTTGTATCTAGGACAAGCTTGTTATAACAGTCAAGGGACACATTTGATGGGTGCTATTTTAGCATTGACTATTTTGAAAACTGAGAAAAAACTGCTTTAAGTCAATATTATCCAATTTAAAAATACTAAGTTGGACCATATACTATAACATATATATTTAACCATATCAAATCTTCCATGAATCAGGTATGCACACCGACTTTCCACTTTACGGGTGGCTCAATTATCTTGGTATACTTACATTTTTCATGAATCTTGCCTAAAAAGATTATAATACTGTTTTCCTTCTTTCTCTCTCAAGAAGCCAACTGGAGATAGTGACTAAATCTGGAACGTCCTTTGTGTTCCCCATCCTGCTTATGACAGCATTGACCCCTAGTGGACGGCGGTCCACATCAGTGGCTGGACTGTCTGCTCTCCAGCCCATCACGTCTCAGCAGCTCTGTTCTCCTCTCAGTTTCCTCTCCTCACTGTCTCTTTCTCAAAAATTAGGATATCTTTAAGGATAATGACAGTAGAAAATGGTAGGCTACACGAGAGGTACAGGAGGTCAGAAGACACACCTGGGTTAGGGAAAGTTGGAGACACTTGCTGAATGAAGTGGCATCAAGTTAGGTGGTGAGAGTGCACAGAGATTAGAGGAAGGGCTTCCGGGGTGTGAGAGACATCTGGTCCACAATTTAAGTTTTTTTTGTTTTTTTTTTGGCCATGCATTGTGGCATGTGGGATCTTGGTTCCCTGACCAGGGATCAAACTCACGCCCACTGAATTGGAAACATGGGGTCTTAATCACTGGACTGCCAGAGAAGTCCCTATTTAAGTATTTTATAAGTGAAGAAAAAAGGATATTTCAAAAAATGAAATAAGCACTTATTCGGTGAAAGTGTGAAAACCACAATTTTCTTTGAGTGACTTGAATGCTTGGATAGATATTCTTAGACCAGAACCTTTCCCTACACATGGAGCCTCTGGTAGATGAATTCCTTTTAAGAAAGACATTATTTTCCCTTCAGCTCTTTTCCAGAGGCTCTGATCCTGCCAGTAAGACCTTTTGGAAACAACTGTAACTAACAAGAGAAATGAAGAGGTAAGATGTCAACTGGCGGTCACAGCCCAAGTTAGATGTGTCATTGTCTATCCTCATTACAAATTGAGAAACTTGCAGCACTCATCACAAAGGCAACAATGACTTATCGTTTAATTACTGTTTTTTTAGAAAAGGCAGAGGAACCAGAGATCAAATTGCCAACATCTGCTGGATCATGGAAAAAGCAAGAGAGTTCCAGAAAAAACATCTACTTCTGCTTTATTGACTATGCCAAAGCCTTTGACTGTGTGGATCACAATAAACTGGGAAATTTTGAGAGAGATGGGAATACCAGACCACCTGATCTGCCTCTTGAGAAATCTGTATGAAGGTCAAGAAGCAACAGTTAGAACTGAACATGGAACAACAGACTGGTTCCAAATAGGAAAAGGAGTATGTCAAGGCTGTCTATTGTCACTCTGCTTATTTAACTTATATGCAGAGTACATCATAAGAAATGCTGGACTGGAAGAAGCACAAGCTGGAATCAAGATTGCCGGGAGAAATATCAGTAACCTCAATATGCAGATGACACCACCCTTATGGCAGAAAGTGAAGAGGAACTTAAAAGCCTCTTGATGAAAGTAAAAGAGGAGAGTGAAAAAGTTGGTTTAAAGTTCAACATTCAGAAAATGAAGATCACTGCATCCAGTCCCGTCACTTCATGGGAAATAGATGGGGAAACAGTGGAAACAGTCTCAGACTTTATTTTTTTGGGCCCCAAATCACTGCAGATGGTGACTGCAGCCATGAAATTAAAAGACGCTTACTCCTTGGAAGAAAAGTTATGATCAACCTAGATAGCATATTGAAAAGCAGAGACATTACTTTGCCAACAAAGGTCCGTCTAGTCAAGGCTATGGTTTTTCCAGTAGTCATGTATGGATGTGAGAGTTGAACTGTGAAGAAGGCTGAGCGCCGAAGAATTGTTGCTTTTGATCTGTGGTATTGGAGAAGACTCTTGAGAGTGTTTTGGACTGCAAGGATATCCAACCAGTCCATTCTGAAGGAGATCAACCCTGGGATTTCTTTGGAAGGAATGATGCTAAAGCTGAAACTCCAGTACTTTGGCCACCTCATGCAAAGGTGGAAAAGACTGTGATGCTGGGAGGGATTGGGGACAGCAAGAGAAGGGGACGACAGAGGATGAGATGGCTGGATGCATCACGGACTCGATGGGCGTGAGTCTGAGTGAACTCCAGGAGTTGGTGATGGACAGGGAGGCCAGGCGTGCTGTGATTCATGGGGTCGCAAAGAGTTGGACATGACTGAGCAACTGAACTGAACTGAACTGCTCATCAGGAATGACTCTGAACTTCTACAGCTTAAAATCATCACCGTCTCCTTTTTCACATTCTTCTGATACATATGAATTCCTATTGTTCTATCTGGAATTGCCACAGTACAGTCCCTGTGTTCTCTGGTTCTGGCATGCTGCAAGACCCTGAGATAGAGAGGGAACTAATAAATTATTTGACAAGAACTACAGGAAAAAAAGTCTTTGTAATTCATAGTTCTGACATAATGAAAAGCTTATAATTCACTAGTGTGACCTCACAGCTGTGAATGACAAGTTTCACTTGACTCGTTCACAATTTGTCTTTGAATTTATATCATGAAAAGTGAGAACCATATTGTCAAACTGCCACTCCATATTGATATATTACTGCTGAAGATTAAGAAACATTTTTTCAAAAAGCAGGAAAATAAAAATACCTTAAAAGAAGATGGAGTGTTTTTTTCTTTTTTTTTATAAAGTGTAGTTGATTTACAATATATATTAGTTTCAGTTGAATAGCATGGTGATTCGATATTTTTATACATTACACACCATACAAAGTTATCACAGTATTATCAGTGATGCTCCCTGTGCCATGTAATATTATCCCTGTGGCTTACTTATTTCATAACTGGCAGTTTGTACCCCTTAATATGTATTTCACTCTTTCCCCCACTTCCTACCTATCTAGGAACTACTAGTTTGTTCTCTTTACCTATGATCCTGTTTCTGTTTTGTTATATGTGTTTGTTTTTTAAATTTTATATATGTGCAATTGAAAACATAGAGTATTTGTCCTTCTCTGTCTGATTTATTTTACTTAGGATAATACCTTAAAGTCCATCCATGTTGTTGCCAATGGCACAATTTCATCCTTTTTTGTGACTGAATAATACTCCACTACATACAAATGTGTGTGTGTGTGTGTGTGTGTGTGTGTGTTTTGTGGGAGTGACTACAGAAGGGTAGCCTGAAGGAGATCTTTTATAACTATGGAATGTTCTGATGTGGTTGCATAAATTTATAGGTGACAAATGGGAATAGTATTAAACACACACATTTACCAATGTCAATTTTCAGGCTTTGGTACAGTTACATCAGATGTAATCATTGGAGGAAATTGGGTAAAGGATGCATGTGATGATTCTGTATTGTTTTTGCAACTTCCTGTGAATCTGTAATTATTTCAAACTGGAAATTTTTAAAAAGTTAGAAGCATTTTGTGACAGGTATATGACTTATGTAAAAAAGGTGTTTAATACAAATTAATTCTTCAGAGGACTAAAGATTATGTATACCATAGGGTTACATCCCCAATTTGAACACACTTCTCACCTTACTGAGGCTCTGACACCCAGTTCTGGGACCTCTATGTAAAGGTCCTCCTCACTCAGCTTGAGCTCTGACACCTGGGCTCAGGTGCCCTCTCCAGCACACCTGCCCCTTCCCTCTGGACTCTGGCATCTGTGCCAGGCCACTGCTGCCTCCTCTCCATGCATGGAGGCCTTGTCAAGCCTCCAGGCTCCACCCTCATCACAGACACCTCTGGCTCCAGCACCCTGTGCCAGGCCACTCTTCTTCCTCCTGGGTGCTGTTCTCACCCATCTTGGGCTCTAATATACAAGTCTGGACCACCATGGCTCAGACGGTAAAGAATCTGCCTGCAATGCAGTAGACTGGTGTTCAATCCCTGGGTTGGAAAGATGCCCTGGAGAAGGGCATGGTAACCCACTCCAGTGTTCTTGCCTGGAGAATTCCACGGATGGGAGTCTGGCGGGCTACAGTCCATGGGGTCACAGAGTCAGATATGACTGAGTGATTATCACTTTCACTGGACCACCATGACCTGCCCTCTTCTTCTCCCTAGTGACCTACCTTGTTTGGCTCTGGCTAATGACTTTTGAACTAAACTGCTCTGGAAAGGAAAGAAGGTAAGGGAGGGGAGGCAGAGGAGAGACTGGAGAGGGGTTTTGACAGAGTTTATTCAGATCAAGCTATAAACCCAAGGACATCATTCCTATTTTCCTTTTGTTTTCAGAGATATTATTCTTTGAACAGTTTTAACATTTAGCCAACATTTCAACATTCCATGCCTTCCTCAGGGTACTGGAGAGGCTTATTCTCTGCAAACAGCTGTTCAGCATGATACCACCAGGGTCCTCCAGTATATTTATAGCTTTGGAATTCACAACTACCTATAATTTATACATGCATAGTTCTTCAAAAAAAATGTAAAAATTAAATCCTTCTAACTTATAGGGAGTATGGAATCCAATCAGTTTTAGCAAGCTTGCCTGTATATTAATTATCATTTATCTGAATGCTGTTTAAAAACCCCATAAATCTGTAAAAACTTACATTTTGTAACCTTGATTTAACATGATTCCTAAGCTCCTCTTGCAATTTGGGAATTTTGCAAGTCCTGGAACAAAGAACAAAATGTCATCATGAAACTCATTTTTATGATGAAATGGTGGTTATAACATAATTATTATAATGAATGCTAAAATCTAGCTATAATTCAACATGTTTGACCATAACACTTCTACAGTGACTCTGGTTGTGACAGATTTACTCCCAAATAATGTGATCAGCTGCGGCTGGATATTCTCCTTCGTGTAGGTGATGTCACGGTTTATTATAACAATTACAGGGCTATGAGGGTGAGGCTTTCAGACCATTGTGTTTCCTCCTAGGAAAGAATCTAAAAAGAAGACACTGCTTTGTATATCAACTTTGTAGTGCTTCTGAAAAGTGAGGACCAACTGCAAATAAGACCTATTCTTCTATAGACCAAACTGCCAAAAGCTGGAAAGTGATGACCGATGCTCTGCTTATCGTGATAGGTTGAAGAACAATTTTGCATGTTCGCCAGGCAGGAAATGTAGCTGTGATTCCCCATTACTGACAAAAGACAGCACAGGGAGGATTCCATGACTTTCTTGCTTCAGTCTGTGACATTAAGGTTCAACCTCTGCCCGAGACACATAAATATTCTTTGGATTTTCTTCAGTAAGCACACGCTAGAGGTTAATAATGTGGGGATGTTGGATTCCCTGCTGTTTTAAATAATTTCATGGAAAATCTAATGCAGTAGGACACTAGTTTAGAAAGGTTATTACCCTCATCAAACGATAGCACTTCTTTCCTATTACTCTGTAGCAATTTCTTGCCCTTACAGCTCCTCTCTCTTCATTTACCACAAATGATTCTTCAAAACGATGCTCTGTGGTTGGGTGAAGATGGGATTGGAGAAAACTTAATCCCTAATCAGGGCCCTGTCAGTGCTCGTAGGACTCTGCATCTTTCTTCTGCTTGATGGAGCTTAGATACAAAATGGAGATGCACACTCATTGGAAGGGTGTCATTGGAACCTAGTCCCTATCACCTTGCTGGGGGCATGTGACACAGGACCCTGAGGTCCAGAGCCCATGGGGAGCCTCCAGGCAGTTATAGTTTTAGTAACTCATCCCAACTTTTCTCAACTAATTGGCACTCTGATTTAATAAGTTCCTGAGTCTCTATCATCTATGTTGTTGCAGGTACTTATAAACGACCCTACTGATGCTCTTAGGCTCAGGGAAGAGTATTAGGGGTAAGGAACACTATAGGGTTTCATGGACTGTGCCATTCCAGGCTTTCTAAGTGTGAGAGAGATTGCCTTTTCCTCTTTGCTTACCAAGATACAAAGTTTTGGTAGATGGCCATGTGCATTTCTCGGGCTTCCTTACAAATGGGTACCATGTGACTAAGTTCCAGCCAATGAGGTTTGAGCAGAAGTTGTTTGGGTAGGACCTCACTTAAAACAATGAGACAGAGCCAGCCAATTATAGGCTTCTGTTTGGGGCAAACAACTGTCCTGGTTTGCCTAGAATTGTGGAAGTTTCAGGGATATGAGACTTGTAGTCTTAAAACCCAAACAGTTCCAGGTAAACTGGATAAATTTATCAGTCTGCCTTCCTTTCTTTCAGCAGATTATAGGTGTGATGGTTGGAGTTATAGCAGCTATCTCATGGTCATAAGATGACAAGCAATATCTAAGGGTGACTGGGTTAGAGGCTAAGAGGAACTTGGTTCTATTGCAACTGCTCTTGACTTCTTGGTACACGAGGAAAAACAACTCCCCAATTAGTGAAACAATCTTTAATTTTTTTGAGTGTAGTGGTCCTCTTTTCTAACAGTCACAAATTCCATTAGTGTTAACTTGATTAAAGAGCTCTATTTTGCCCATGTCAGGGGAAGACATTTCCTTTTGACTCAAGCAAGTTCAATTCCCTAGAGAAAGATGGCTTCAACATTGTGGGAATGGTTCAAATCCTTTCAGACGCTAACCACTTCCTCCCGGAATCTCATTCTGAATTTTATTATCCACAGGCCTCATCCTCTGAAAACTTATTCTCAAAAGAACCCTGAGACAGATTTGACTCACTCATGGAGAAGTTTGGTGTTGGAGAGAAGGACCCTTGTAGGTGATGTGGCCTCTCTCTTCATTTACTGATGAGGAAACAGAAGAGGCAGGGTGTGGGGCCCTGGACCCCAGTGGATTCACTGTCTTTGGTATGGGTCTTGCTTCTCCTTCAGATACCCTGAGCCTACTGTTTCTCAGCCCCTTCTTTGATTGTGAACTTGAATGTCAGTCTAAGTTGTATGGACTGAACAAAGTTGAGTGCTCTCCTGTTGTTGCCAAAGATGGTAATCTATGAGATGATCCAGAATGCATATCATGTGTTTGTAGATAGCCTTCTGCCGATAAATTAGATGCAAGGTGACTGCAGTTTGTAGATGTGAAAAGAGATAGGCTGAAGGACTCAGGGCCCATTTGTGGTGGGGTTGTGGCCCTCTACTCAGATGGCATAGGAGCTGCTGGTCTTCACGAAGGGCTATTAGGAAAGCACCCTTCCAGAAAGTGAAATGACCTGAATTTTACGTAAAGCTCTGGTCGACAAGGTAGAAGAGAATCACGTGCATGTCCAGTTGCTTCAGTCGTGTCTGACTTTTTGCTACCCTATGGACTGTAGCCCATCAGGCTCCTCTGTCCATGGGTTTCTATAGGCAAGAATACTGGAGTTGGTTGCCATGCCCTCCTTCAGGGGATCTTCCTGACTCAGGGATCAAACCTGCATGTCTTATGTCTTCTACGTTGGCAGGCGGGCTTTTTGCCACTAGTGCCACCTGGGAAGCCCAGGAAGAGAGTTGGGCCAAACTAAACAGTCATCCTCAGGAGATGTTAAAACTGAGAAGAAAATGAGCATCTTTTCCCACCCTACCACCCTCCACAGGCAGCTTCCATTGGATCACAGAGTGGGGAGTGTTTTGAGTAAGTGGACTTTGCCCCTGGGAGCCCCCTACACAAAAGTGAAATTCCCTCAGCCTACCAGTGAAAGTTTTTATTTGTGTGCAGAGACAGTGCCCTACCTATGAACCACATTTTAAAATGCATTTTGAGATTTGAGCTAATAATGTGAATGACATCAGTGAGATTGCCAAATGCTGGTAATTTACTCTCATTTTCACATTAATGTGGGCCCACCTGTGATGAATTGGAAACTAAATAAGCACATCAGTTTTAATTAGATATTTCAGAGACTGGATCTAGTTAAACAGCAGTATTCATTCTTATCTATTAAATTGTGAAAGTTTAGCACAGTTTTCAGAAGTTTACACCTCTCCCCTCCCCCCCACCATTTACCCTTCTCCTTTGTTTTGCAAATACTCTTTTCTTTTGAAATCTTTTAAGTTAAAAAGTGCCTGGTTCGCTGCAAGCAGAAAGGAAATATTGCATTTAAATCTTAAAAAGGCTGCAAGCAGAAAGGAAATATTGCATTTAAATCTTAAAAAGCTAAACAGATCATCAAATTCACTCCTTATTTGTTTTACATTAAGAAACGTAATTTTGGGAACCTTTAAAAAGACAAAATATAAGATTATGATTACCTGGGAGATACTGGCTCTGACACTAAGAATTCTGTGTTCCTCAAACACTGATGTACATATCAGGATCTAAGAATACCACTATGGTAGGGCTAATAGAGTATGGCTGAGTGACCTTCTATAGGAGAAAGGAGCCATTTTTCAAAATTCAAGATGAAATATTACAGTCCTAACAAAGGCAAAATGTTCTCTGATGCAAAGGGTCTAAGATCTAATGAAACAGTGGGGGTAGATGTGGGAGTAACTTTGATTAATATTTGTGAAGGATGAGGAACTAGTACAGACAATGAGCTTTAAAAATCAGCAGCCCTAAAAAAAAACACACAACAACTCAGTAATTCTGAAAAAATTATTTATAGGTGCAGTTTTTGTGTTGGTTCTAATGTCATTCTCCAGTGTTATTCTCTGTGTTTCTTCCTGGTTAGATTGTGAACTCAGGGAGGGTAAGCTGTGTCTGTCTTGCTGTGGTTACCTTCTCAACATTCAGCATAGTTGTTGTTCCATCAGTTCAGTTCAGTTCAGTTCAGTCGCTCAGTTGTGTCCGACTCTTTGCGACACCATGAATCGAAGCACGCCAGGCCTCCATGTCCATCACCAACTCCTGGAGTTCACTCAGATTCACGTCCATGGTAGGTGTTTAATAAACGTCTGTATATCTTTATGGGCTTCCCTGGTGGCTCAGACAGTAAAGAATCTGCCTGCAATGCAGGACAGTAGGATTCAGTCTCTGGGTTGGGAAGACCCCCAGGAGAAGGAAATGGCAGCCCACTCCAGTATTCTTGCCTGGAGAATTCCATGGACAAAGAAACCTGGTAGGCTATAGTCCATTGGGTCACAGAGTCTATGTATTACTAATCCCTGGCTCTGAAATATTCTCTCCCTACAGATTTGAGTCACTGGCTGTGTCCTGACTGTTCTTTCACCAAAAAATTCTGGATACACAAGAAAATTATTTCAAAAGGAGTCCATTTATTTTCAGAAAATAAAAAAATGCTTAAAATATTTTTATTATGGTATTAATTATAGTATCAAAAAATAAAAAAATCAATACTAGAAGATTAATAAATTATGATTAAGAAAATCATAGTACTTTCATACAGTGGATTTCCATGCAGGCAC
>SJYC01042857.1:0-19439 GCA_006408675.1 Madoqua kirkii
AGTCCATTCAAAAAAAAAAGCAAAATTAAAGTTTAAAAAAGAAATGAGTCTTTGGGTTAGAAAAGAGAAGCAGCACAAAAACCAAAGAGAAAAGTAGGAAAGGACAGCAGTAGAAACCACTGTGTACCATGAAACTATCAGTTTAATTTAGGTATTTCTACTCCAAGCAAAGCTTGCTCCTTATATTAACTTGCAGAAATGACAATCTGTTTTGCCAGAATGATCAACACTAGCAAGCAGCATCATACTGTTCAGCTGTGGATTTAGTCTGGAGTCATAGATGAGGATAATAAGTGGACTAGTAGCACCTTTCGGAGTGTGAAGTGGGCCTCCTGGACTGGCAATCTAACCCTGGTCCTGGCAGGGCCCCAAGAAAGCTGAAGGAAAGGGAGGGAGAGATGAATGAATAATCTTTCCTCTTTCCTCTAGGATTTGCCAAAACAAGAACCTGGCATTGCATATTCAGAAACACTACAGAGAGTTGCTTTCATGGGCTGGATAGAAACTGATCCAGCTAGGAAAATAGAAAATGAACACTGGGTGCTCTGTCCAAGTGTGAAATGTAAGAGTCTGACATGTCCTTTTCTGCCCCATCACCAGGGTTTGCATATTTCTCATGTTTTGCCATTCCAACACTTTGGTCACCTGATGAGAAGAGCCATGGACTGCAGCATGCCATGCCTCCCTGTCTATCACCAACTCCCGGAGTTTACCCAAACCCATGTCTGTTGAGTCAGTGATGGCATCAAGCCATCTCATCCTCTGTCATCCCCTTCTCCTCCTGCCCTCAATTTTTCCCAGCATCAGGGTCTTTTTCAATGAGTCATCTTTTTGCATTAGGTGGCCAAAGTATTGGAGTTTCAGCTTCAGCATCAGTCCTTCCAATGAATATTCAGGACTGATCTCCTTTAGGATTGACTGGTTGGATCTCCTTACAGTCCAAGATACTCTCAAGAGTCTTCTACAAACCACAGTTCAAAAGCATCAGTTCTTCGGTGCTCAGCCTTCTTCACAGTCCAACTCTCACATCCATACATGACCACAGGAAAAACCATAGCCTTGACTAGACGGACCTTAGTTGGCAAAGTAATGTCTCTGCTTTAGAATATGCCATGTAGGTTGGTCATAACTTTTCTTCCAAGGAGTAAGCATCTTTTAATTTCATGGCTGCAATTACTGTGTAGTCAAGGCTATAGTTTTTCCAGTGGTCATGTATGGATGTGAGAGCTGGACTGTGAAGAAAGCTGAGTGCTTAAGAATTGATGCTTTTGAACTGTGGTGTTAGAAAAGACTCTTGAGAGTCCCTTGGACTGCAAGGAGATCCAACCAGTCCATCCTAAAGGAGATCAGTCCTGAGTATTCATTGGAAGAACTGATGTTGAAGCTGAAACTCCAATACTTTGGCCACCTAATGCAAAAAGATGACTCATTGAAAAAGACCCTGATGCTGGGAAAAATTGAGGGCAGGAGGAGAAGGGGATGACAGAGGATGAGATGGCTTGATGCCATCACTGACTCAACAGACATGGGTTTGGGTAAACTCCGGGAGTTGGTGATAGACAGGGAGGCATGGCATGCTGCAGTCCATGGCTCTTCTCATCAGGTGACCAAAGTGTTGGAATGGCAAAACATGAGAAATATGCAAACCCTGGTGATGGGGCAGAAAAGGACATGTCAGACTCTTACATTTCACACTTGGACAGAGCACCCAGTGTTCATTTTCTATTTTCCTAGCTGGATCAGTTTCTATCCAGCCCATGAAAGCAACTCTCTGTAGTGTTCTGAATATGCAATGCCAGGTTCTTGTTTTGGCAAATCCTAGAGGAAAGAGGAAAGATTATTCATTCATCTCTCCCTCCCTTTCCTTCAGCTTTCTTGGGGCCCTGCCAGGACCAGGGTTAGATTGCCAGTCCAGGAGGCCCACTTCACACTCCGAAAGGTGCTACTAGTCCACTTATTATCCTCATCTATGACTCCAGACTAAATCCACAGCTGAACAGTATGATGCTGCTTGCTAGTGTTGATCATTCTGGCAAAACAGATTGTCATTTCTGCAAGTTAATATAAGGAGCAAGCTTTGCTTGGAGTAGAAATACCTAAATTAAACTGATAGTTTCATGGTACACAGTGGTTTCTACTGCTGTCCTTTCCTACTTTTCTCTTTGGTTTTTGTGCTGCTTCTCTTTTCTAACCCAAAGACTCATTTCTTTTTTAAACTTTAATTTTGCTTTTTTTTTTGAATGGACTCTAGGAATGGAACTTGATCCCATGTAGGGGACTTGCTTTATATAATAATAATCCCATGGACAAAGGAGCCTGGGGGGCTACAGTCCATAGGGTCACAAAGAGTTGGGCACGACCGAAGCAATTAGCACACACAAAGCATGCATGCACACGGAGAGAGAGAGTGAGATAGATTCAGTTTGCTGTACACCAGAAACGAACACAGCATTGTAAATCAACTGTACTTCAATTTTAAAAATACACTATCCAGAAAATAAATTTATTTTGAAGGAAGAAATTAATCTGTAAATCAGATAGCCTATAATAAGTTGTGATAATAATAAATCAAAACAGATCAAATATATACATACATATATACATATATATATATATATGTATATATATATATAAAATTTGCCAGAGGAAATAAACTTTTTATTTTGTATTGGAATATAGTCGATTCACAATGTTGTGATAGTTTCAGGTGAGCTGCTCAGGGACTCAGCCATACATACATATGTATCCATTCTCCCTCAAACTCCCCTCCCATCCAGGCTGCCACATAACATTAAGCAGAGTTCCATGTACTAGACAGTAGGTTCTTGTTGGCTATCCATTTTAAATCAGCAGTGTGTACATGTCCAGCCCAAACTCCCTGACTGTCTGTTCCCCCCATCCTTCTTCCCCATGGCAACCATAAGTTCTTTGTCTGTGAATCTGTGTCTGTTTTGTAAGTAAGTTCATTTGTATCATTTCTTTTTAGATTCCACATATAAGGAATGTCATATGATATTTCTCTTCTGCCAACCACTCATTTCTTTACACTGAAATGAGAACATAGCTGAATGTATTCTTATCAGAAAAACAAGCTGCAGTGGTTAACTTAGATGCAGTTTTGATGTGTCTAGATGATTAGTCTGTTATTTGTTTTCAAATTTCCAGCAAAAGAAAATTAACTGACTATCCATTGTCTAACATTGGCTAACTCTAAATGAAATCATGATCATTTCTACAGCAGATTTACCTTCCTAATTATGCTTGGCTAATGTTTACACTGACTGATGGAAAAGGATGGTGCCTGGGAGAATGCCAAATGGCAGAAGGAAATCTGACCTGAGACTAAAAATGTCCAAGGGTAAATTACCAAGTGGACGGTCTGCAGCGAGACAAAAAAAAAAAAAAGAGCTGGTGATCTGAATATCATTATTCTTTCAACTCTGTGTCCACTTCCCTCCTGATCTTGAAACAAATTTATTGGCTGAGATATAGACAGTGCACTTTAACCTTGGTGATATCTGAGAGGAATAAAGATATTTCTGCTGTCTCCAGAGCTTTAGCACGAGATTTTGAAAAGGAGAAATGTTTGCAAATGCTACTGATGTCAAAACTTGTTGGGGAGTTGCCTTGATTCTCACGTTCTATAGCTTTCACCTCTTCACATCTAAGTCGCATGACCCTTAAATGCAGTCTCCATGATTTCCGAAGCCCAGGCCCAGGGTGTAATCCTGACTATGGACAGAAAGAATTACAGGGATTTCAAGTCTGGTCTCTTGGTCCTCAGTGTGCTGGCATGTATCATAGCTGGGCCACATCAGGGCAGAGAAAATGGGGAAACTACACCCTTATCCATTGTCTAACATTGGATGAGTATAGGCCAGGCAGTGGGACAGATTCAGCTGTAGGTAATTTGGCACTGAAGTTTACTACAAGAAAGGAAGGGACACCAGCCACTCTTTATGAATACACTTTGCAAAATGCTTTTAAAGACTATGATTATCTTTAAAAAAAAAGGTGGAGGGGGGACTTTCCTGGTGGTACAGTGGTTAAGACTTCAAGCTCTTGCAGGGGTGCATGTTCGATCTCTGTTCAGGGAGCTGAGATCTTACATGTCTTGAGGCCAAAACCCCCAGAGCATGAGAAACAGAAGTGATAGTGTAACAGATTCAATAAAGACTTTAAAAATGGTCCACATGAAAAAAAATCTTAAGAAAAAATAAAGATTATGATTAAAATGTCGGTGGAAGCAGTATGAATTAAGTGATTAGACCGTGAGATGTAGAAAAAACAGTGTGATGTTGCTCCTATGCCAACCAAAGGCACAGGCTTGACTCCCAGACTTGCTCCCATGGTAGAACGTCCTATGTCTTCAGATGAAATCTAGTCTGAAAGACAGGCAGGTGATCTGGAGACCTGGCTGCGGACAACAGGTGGCTGAGGTGCGACTGTTGAATGGGATAGGCAGAAAGAAGTGGATACAACATGAGATAACCAGAGTGTCTTCCATACCTTGATTTTAACAGGTTCCAACAGCTCAGTCCTTTCGCTCAAGCTTGAACTTCCTTTGTAGTCATCATGCTTTTAATTGTTAATTACATACATACGTGGTGGTGTTGGTGGTTTAGTTTTTAAGTCTTGGCTGACTCTTGTGACCCCATTGACTGTAGTTTGCCAGAATACTCTCTGTCCATGGGGTTTCCCAGGCAAGACTACTGGGGTGGGTTGCCATTTCGTTCTCCAGGGGCTCTTCCCAACCCAGGAATCTAACCTGGGTCTCGTGCATTGCAGGCAGATTCTTTACCGAATGAGCTACAGGGGAAGCCCACTTACATACATACAGTCAATAAATTTCTAACCAAATCCAGGTATTCTTACTCCAGAGATGCCCCTGTCGTTGCCTTGGTATCAGTTCTCACTCTTTGTCCTCTGGATTGCGGGCACGGCATCCTTCCTGACTCTTCTCCTCACCCCCAGCAATCTTTTGGCAGGTGCACTAGAATGAACTTGCTTAAGATACGTTTGATTATGTCATCCCCTCCTGAGTGATCTCCAGCATTTCCTCTTTGTCCCGAGGACACTTTAAACAGTGTGATAAACAAGAGGTTTTACGATTTAGCTCCTGTCTACACCTCCAGCCTCATTTCTTGCCACACTCTATCTTCATACTCTGTACCGTGGCTGCGTTGATCTGCCCTTTTCCAAACTGGCTGTGCCCAATTCTCACTCTACTGTTCCGATGGTCCCTTCCCCAGCTCTCCGTATCTACAAATTAAAGGGGTGCAACATGACTTTTATTTATAGTAAAAGGATTATTTAGGATGAAAATGACCACATTACTGTATTTACTGAGGCAGAATGAATTACTGGTAAGTCTCAAGATAAATCCCAGGTTGTGTTGAGATGCTGATTTGCCTTAATTAGATAGAATCATTAGACTAAAGAGTGAAAACAAGTTTAATTCACTGGTCTTAGGAGTTCTCGCTATCTTTAGTTTGTTAGGTTTTTAAAGGGTTGACGATCCGGTGTCCACATACTAAATATAAAACTGCTGGGAAACCAATTCTTGGGCAATATGCTATTAAAAATTCACATTGTCTGGTGCTTGCTTTTGGCAGCACATATACTAAAATCGGAACAATACAGAGAAGATTAGCATGGCCCCTGTGCAAAGATGACATGCAAATTCATGAAGTGTTCCATATATTTATGAGTTTGAGAGATTGGGATTGACATAGTAGACACTATTGATACTACCTATAAAATAGATAACTAATGAGAACTATACATTAGCTATACTAATGTATAGCTCAGGGAACCCTACTCAGTGCTCTAGGGTGACCTAAATGAGAGGAAAATCCAGAAAAGAAGGGATATATGTATACATATAGTTGATTCACTTTGCTATCCAGTAGAAGCTACCACAATCTTGTAAAGCAATTATACTTAAATAAAACTTAATTCTTAAAAATTCAGATTGCCTGAATAGACCAGTTGGGTAGCTTCTTGTATTTAGAATCTTTATCTGAAAAAAGAATGCTTAGTCTCGAGAGCTTAACAAGAATAAAATTTAGATGAATAATATGATAGGTAAAAATAATATATAATTATTTCTTGAAATGTATTCACTTTTCACATTTTGTTTCCCCATTTCTGATAAAGGATCCTAAACACAGCACTGAAAAATCAACACCCTAGCAGTCTGTCTTAGGAATACATGAAAGAGAAAGGACTGGAATGCTCCCGAATGCAATGTTCAAGGCAAAAGTCGTGCTTCTGATCCCAGTAGGGTTGTGATATGCTCTCTGCAAAGCCCATTGCTCCCAGTTTTTCAATTACAACTTTGACTCATATTCCTTGATTAGTAACAAGCAATCAATCATAATTAATTAGTTAAAATGTTCAACCGTTAAAATCATTACCATTAATTAAAATAATTATCTCTATTTTGGCTGCACTTCATTACCATTTCTGGGAAGTGTGTTGCTTTACATGGGTCTCGTGCATTGCAGGCAGATTCTTTACCGAATGAGCTACAGGGGAAGCCCACTTACATACATACAGTCAATAAATTTCTAACCAAATCCAGGTATTCTTACTCCAGAGATGCCCCTGTCGTTGCCTTGGTATCAGTTCTCACTCTTTGTCCTCTGGATTGCGGGCACGGCATCCTTCCTGACTCTTCTCCTCACCCCCAGCAATCTTTTGGCAGGTGCACTAGAATGAACTTGCTTAAGATACGTTTGATTATGTCATCCCCTCCTGAGTGATCTCCAGCATTTCCTCTTTGTCCCGAGGACACTTTAAACAGTGTGATAAACAAGAGGTTTTACGATTTAGCTCCTGTCTACACCTCCAGCCTCATTTCTTGCCACACTCTATCTTCATACTCTGTACCGTGGCTGCGTTGATCTGCCCTTTTCCAAACTGGCTGTGCCCAATTCTCACTCTACTGTTCCGATGGTCCCTTCCCCAGCTCTCCGTATCTACAAATTAAAGGGGTGCAACATGACTTTTATTTATAGTAAAAGGATTATTTAGGATGAAAATGACCACATTACTGTATTTACTGAGGCAGAATGAATTACTGGTAAGTCTCAAGATAAATCCCAGGTTGTGTTGAGATGCTGATTTGCCTTAATTAGATAGAATCATTAGACTAAAGAGTGAAAACAAGTTTAATTCACTGGTCTTAGGAGTTCTTGCTATCTTTAGTTTGTTAGGTTTTTAAAGGGTTGACGATCCGGTGTCCACATACTAAATATAAAACTGCTGGGAAACCAATTCTTGGGCAATATGCTATTAAAAATTCACATTGTCTGGTGCTTGCTTTTGGCAGCACATATACTAAAATCGGAACAATACAGAGAAGATTAGCATGGCCCCTGTGCAAAGATGACATGCAAATTCATGAAGTGTTCCATATATTTATGAGTTTGAGAGATTGGGATTGACAAGTAGACACTATTGATACTACCTATAAAATAGATAACTAATGAGAACTATACATTAGCTATACTAATGTATAGCTCAGGGAACCCTACTCAGTGCTCTAGGGTGACCTAAATGAGAGGAAAATCCAGAAAAGAAGGGATATATGTATACATATAGTTGATTCACTTTGCTATCCAGTAGAAGCTACCACAATCTTGTAAAGCAATTATACTTAAATAAAACTTAATTCTTAAAAATTCAGATTGCCTGAATAGACCAGTTGGGTAGCTTCTTGTATTTAGAATCTTTATCTGAAAAAAGAATGCTTAGTCTCGAGAGCTTAACAAGAATAAAATTTAGATGAATAATATGATAGGTAAAAATAATATATAATTATTTCTTGAAATGTATTCACTTTTCACATTTTGTTTCCCCATTTCTGATAAAGGATCCTAAACACAGCACTGAAAAATCAACACCCTAGCAGTCTGTCTTAGGAATACATGAAAGAGAAAGGACTGGAATGCTCCCGAATGCAATGTTCAAGGCAAAAGTCGTGCTTCTGATCCCAGTAGGGTTGTGATATGCTCTCTGCAAAGCCCATTGCTCCCAGTTTTTCAATTACAACTTTGACTCATATTCCTTGATTAGTAACAAGCAATCAATCATAATTAATTAGTTAAAATGTTCAACCGTTAAAATCATTACCATTAATTAAAATAATTATCTCTATTTTGGCTGCACTTCATTACCATTTCTGGGAAGTGTGTTGCTTTACTGCCATTCTTAGTACACATTCTTGGTGAAAGCAAAGCATATAATAGATCATCTATGAACTGCTTTAAAAGTGACAACCACAATAAGGGTTTGGACTTCTGTTGTTGTGGTTGCATTGGGATAAAACATTTTTCTATAGTGTCATGAACTTTATGAATAAAGCTCTTTGAAATGACCGTTAGCTTTTCACAGTGAAGTCGCTCAGTTATGTCTGACTCTTTGCGAGCCCGTGGACTGTAGCCTACCAGGCTTCTTTGTCCGTGGGATTTCCAGGCAAGAGTACTGGAGTGGATTGCCATTTCCTTTTCCAGAGGATGCTAGGAAATGAGAATTTTGGAAAGAACTTGTGCTTTGGAAGGAAATGTTTGTTTTATAGGTTAAACAATAGACTAGATATACAAAAGGGGAGAGAACCAGTGAAGGAAAGTAGATAACAGTGTTGAGAACATGACCTGAGACATAGGATTTGGAGAAAAAGAAATGAGAGAGGCATGGAAGATAAGATACAATGAGAAGTGACAGTTTTTTCTATTAGAGATCGAGAATGATAAAAAGAATAGAAGGGAGAAGTCTGTGAAGAGGTAATGGTAAAGAGTTTTCTAGGATGGGAAAAATGTATGTGCCCTAAGCACGGTGTGGATGCTTACATGCTCGGTCACTCTCTTTGCGACTTCATGAACTGTAGCCCACGAGACTCTTCTGTCCATGGGATTCTCCAGGCAAGAATACTAGGGTGGGTTGCCATTTCCTCCTCCAGGGGTCTTCCCAACCCAGGGATCGTATGCACGTTTCCTGCACTGGCAGGTGGATTCTATATCACTGAGCCACCTGGGAAGCCCCTAAGCAGAGTAAATAGAAACAAATCCATATCTAGACACCTTAAGAGTTAAACTGCAGAAATTTAAGGAAGAAGAGGGAAAACAGTTAAAGACAAATGTTAGAAAAGACAAACTTAGAAACAAATGACAGAAACATAGGAATTAAATGCCAGGAACAGTGGATGCTAGAAAATACTGGAATCCTGTTACCTAAGCACTGAGGGGAAAGAAGTTGAACCTAAAAGTATCCTAAGAGTGATGAACATTTCTGGCTGTACATAGATGAAGCACATGCCTATTTTCAGACTCTCATTGAAGGAAAGGCTCATACAGGTACTTTATCAATGAGCAAAATGAGCTCAAGTGCAAGAAGAAATTGTGACGAAAGAAATCGGCCAAATATGTTGGTCTGCCCACATACCTTGTGGCTAATCAGTGGCATTATTCACTAATTTGGGGAGAAAAGTGGTTAAAATGATGGTTAAGATATTAGACATTGCTTACATGAAATGTGAGATGGGATGCTACTTGGAGAGAAGTTAACACATTTTAAGATTTTTGCCTTGTTTGGGAGAAGGATGAAGATATTGTTAATGCTTGTTAGAAAAACATAAGGTTATGGATGCATGTTATTAATCAAAAGAATAACTTCTGAAAGAAACATACATTTCATGACAGTGTGCCTCTGGGGCTGGGGTGTGGAGTCTGGGTTTGAGAAAGTATGTGGTGGGATTTCATTGTTACCAGAGGCAACTGCATTGTGGACAACAAGGTCATGGCTTTCTGGGAATGAATACTGGCTCTGCTTCTGTTCTTTGCTGGACTGGGTCCCCTGAAGATTCACTCCCATACTTCATCTGACCGTATTTGGAGATAAGACCTTTAAAATGGTAATTAAATTAAAAATGAGGTCGTTAGTGTGGGCCCTCATCCAGTATATGCTGGTGTCCTTTTATAAGAAAAGGAAATTAGGGCACAGATACACGCAGAGAGAAGACAGCTGTCCACAAGCCAAGGAGAGAGGCCCCAGTGGAAACCAATTGTTTAGACACTTTATGTATATATTTGGCTGCATTGCGTCTAAGTTGAGTCACGCGGGATCTTTCGTTGCGGTGCACAGACCCCCTAGTTGTGGCACAGCCTCAGTTGCTCCCTGGATCATATGGGGTCCTGTCTCAGTTCTCTGACCAGCGTTTGAACTCGTGTCCGCCGCATTGCAAGGCAAACTCGTAACCAGTGGACCACCAGGGAAGTCCCTCTGTAGATACTTTGGTTTCAGATTTCTAGCCTCCAGAATTATGAGATAATAAATTTCTGTGGTTCAAGCCACCTGGTGTTTGGAACTGTGTTGTGGTAGTCCTAGCAAAGTATCACAGCCTTTTAAGTATCTTGACTTGGCATGGCTTAAAATTCTGTACCTCAGTTTCTTCTCTGTAAAACTAAGATAATAACAACCTTATCTCATAGGATTTTTGTAAGATTTAATCAAATTAATGCATGTAAAGTACTTGGAATACACACACACACACACACACACACACACACACATATATATATGGTTAACCCTCAATACATGTTAGCTATTATTTTATTGAAAATTTTAAATGTGACAGGCTATTAACATTGATCCATTTGGAATGATGGGGAAATGGATATTTGTTGTAGTCTGTATTTTTAGGAAAATTTAAAAATTATTCTGACTAAAAAGGTAAATCTGTTTTCTATTATCCTGCTTCCCTTGTGGCTCAGTGTAAAGAAACCCCTGCCATTGCAGGAGACTCAGGTTCAACCCCTGGGTCGGGAAGATCCTCTGGAGAAGGGAATGGCAACCCATTCCAGTATTCTTGCCTGGGGAATCCCATGGACAGAGGAGCCTGGTGGGCTATAGTCTGTGGGGTCAATAAAGAGTCAGACATGACTTTAGTGACCAAACAACAACATTTTCTGTTATCAGCATTATGTAGGAACTTGATAGATGAAAGACTATTGCAACTAATATCTTGGTAGAGGGTTTATTAACAGATAATTTACTTTGGAAAATATTTTTTAGTGCCAATTGTCTTTCTTTTCTTTTATTCTTTATTTTTGGCTGCCCTGAGTCTTTGTTGTGCAAGCAGGGGCTACTCTTGAGGTGGTGTCTTCTTTTGTCAGGGCTCAAGCGCTTTAGAGTTGGGGCTCAGTAGATGTGGTCTCAGGCTTACTTGCCTTGTGGCATGTGGACTCTGCCCCAAACAGCGTTGAACCATGTCCCCTGCCTTGGGGACCGATGGCAGGCAGATTCTTAACTACTGGACCACCAGGGAAGTCCCTGTCTTTCTTTTCTGAGAGTGTTTACTACCAATACAGTGATTTTCAGAAGTTGTGATCTGTTCCCTGTCTGCCCAAGGTACATGGGCATTTGACTAGAGGAGCTTATTACAGACAGACAGCCCACATGCTCTGTCGCCTTGCCTAGAGAATTTAATGCACCGTCATAATAATGATTTTAAAAAGCTACCTGAGAAGAATGAAAGATTCTGCTAATCAGCCTGTTGGAGTTCTCAGGTCTCCAAAAACAAAGGCAAGCAGGGTAGGTGACAGTGAGACCAGAAATGTCTTGGGATGTTAGGATTAATGATGTACACACCCAGGTCCTTTGTAGTTGAGTCTTGTCCAGACGCACTCAGCTATAAAAGACGACTACGAGAACTCATTAATCGGTAATTCTGTACAACTTCAAAAACAGATCTCCACCACAAGAGTGAATTTTCTGACAACCTCCTAATGCCTCAGAGTTGTGAAGGAAGGCTTTTGTCAAACCTGTGACTCACCATGGTAGCTCAAAGAAACACCCAGTTAGGGCCTGGGCAAAGCTCATCTCATTGAAAAATGTGTCTATCATTAAAACCCTTTGTTGAGTTTTGCTAAAGTCACCCTCCAGTCCTGATTTCATTCAGCTGCTGCCTCACAGTTGACTCCAACAACATTTATTCTGCTTTTAATCATAGTGACATGAAGACCCAGTCACCACTGTAAGGTATTGACTGCCTGTGAAGGTGGGGGGTATTGACATCAGGCTTTCCAGTCTCTACCTCACCCTGTCGGCTACCTACTAGGACAGAAAGTTTAGTGACTAATGTGAGTTGATGCTATTAAATTATAATCATGTGAGAGTGTTAGTCACTCAGTTGTGTCCGACTCTTTGCAACCCCATGGATTGTAGCCTGCCAGGCTCCTCTGTTCATGGAATTTCCCAGGCAAGAATACTGGAGTGGGTTGCCATTTCCTTCTCCAGGGGATCTTGCCTGATCAGGGGTCAAACCTGTGTCTCCTGCGTTGGCAGGCCGATTCTTTAACACTGAGCCATCAGAGAAGTCCTTATTTCTTTTCTGCTGCTACTGCTGCTGCTAAGTCGCGGCAGTTGTGTCCGACTCTGTGCGACCTCATAGACAGCAGCCTGCCAGGCTCTGCCATCCCTGGGATTCTCCAGGCAAGAGTACTGGAGTGGGTTGCCATTGCCTTCTCCGTATTTCTTTCCTACCTCCTGGTAAATTATTTTCTGGCATTTCAGAGATACCTTCTATAAAAAAATAAATAAATAAATAAACCTCTATTCTTTGTTTTGGATTAGAAAGTCTCAATTGTGTGACATGACTATGAGTCCTCCCAAATTCTTGTTACCATGTCTGTGGCGCATGGTACCCCACACAGATAGGATTCCTGGTCACCTGACTTGGTTTTCTAGAGTTCCTAATTTGGTTTGCCCAGCCCTGACCAACTAGGGTTGTAGTCACCTGAATTAGGCTTGAAAATATTTGTTAGTTTTAAAAAAGAAGACTTCTCTTTTAGCTGGAATATACCAGGATTTGGAATGTATTTTTATGAGTGAACATATAGCCTCCAGAAAGATTCAAGAATAAGCAAATAAGGTGCATGAGGAGAGAAACAACCGTCTGTGTTGTTGAGATACAATATCCTAAACAGTGTTGTGTCTATCATGGAGGCAGTATTAATTAAGTATTAGTATGCGTGCATCATTTTAGTCATGTCTGACTTTTTGCAAACCCAGTGGATGGTAGCCCACCAGACACCTCTTTCCATGGGGTTCTCCAGCAAGAATATTGGAGCGGATTGCCATTTCCTACCCCAGAGGATCTTCCTGACCCAGGGACTGAACCCACGTCTCTTGCATCTCTTGCACTGGGAGGCAGGCTCTTTACTGCTAGTGCCACTTTGGAAGCCCAAACATTAATATGGGTAGTGTGAAATAGTCACAGTTCATTCCAAGAAAATATATTGCATCCTTAATAAGATGTATTATTCTGTTGGTCCCTCTGTTATTGGTCAGAGAAGTTAAGGGTTGCCAATGGATGTCCCTTCTTATTTCCTGGTCTTTTGTAAGCCAAGTGCAATGTTTGTGATGAAGGGGTAAGTATTAAAATAATCTTCTTCAGGCACTCATCTGGAGGAGGGAGGAAAGTTCCTAAGAATCATCATTATCTACAAAACCATGGTGCTGAATGGCATGAGGTCCAGAGACAGCATTTCCATGGACTGGTAGAAAAGTGCACTACGTACTGTTGCTAGGCAACAGCGCATGCCAGCTTCTCTTGAGTGAAGGCCAAGACAATCAACAGAAACCAATGCGCTTATGAGGAGAAGAGTTATCACACCAAATTCCAACTTCCGTGTTCGTTTTGCCATTACAGATCATATTTTGACCAGTATTTGGTGGGGAGGGACTTTTGTATGTGGCAACAATTTAGCAAACTGTCCCTAAAATAATTTCAGGAAGTTGTCCTTATGGCCTGGTATTAATTATGTGTTTTGTTTATAAAATGTAAATTCAGAGAGAAAGAACACATTTCTCTACATGATGTTCCATTTATACCAATATGTAGCCACCCACCTATTTTTCCCTATTTGAATATTCCATTCCATTCCTTTCTCACTTTGGCTACATGTTTCATGCAGAGTAGATCTGCTCTAGACAGCATGTTCAAGCTACATTTGTAACTAGAATATTCTTTCTTTCAGCAGGTGTTCAGGGTGCTGTGGTTTGCCATGGGTAACTTAACAAATCCATTACTTTTGTTGCCTGGAAACATTCCAGTGGAAGAAACTGTGGCTATTACTATGTTGTAGATTGCACCTAAAACTTAGAATTACAGAACAATGTCTCTTGCTTAAACTCTATTTTATCGAAGATTCAAAATGAATTAGGCACCAATTCACTTAAGGTATATTTGCATACCTACTATGTGCCAGGTATGGGACTTTCATACAAATTGTGTGTATAATCAAATCGTACTAGTAAATACATTTTACAAATTATGTTTAAAATATACCCAAGGTTTGTTTCCCAGCTTCCTTTGTCTTATAGTTAAGCCTACACAATGAGTTCTTTTTATTTTGAATTCTATTCAATTATATTCAGTGTGGTCAAAGCTATGGTTTTTCCAGTCATGTATGGATGTGAGAGTTGAACCGCAAAGAAGACTGAACACTGAAGATTGATGTTTTTTAACTGTGGTACTAAAGAAGACTCTTGAGAGTCCCTTGGACAGCAAAGAGATCAAACCAGTCAATCCTAAAGTAAATCAACCCTGAATATTCATTGGAAGGACTGATGCTTAAGCTGAAGGTCCAGTACTTTGACCACCTAATGTGAAAAGCTGACTTATTGGAAAAGATCCTGATGCCGGGAAAAACTGAAGGCAGGAGGGCAAGTGGGTGACAGAGGACGAGATGATTGGATGGCTTCACTGACTCAATGCACATGAGTTTGAACAAATTCTGGGAGATAGGACAGGGAAGCCTGGCGAGGCATGCTGCAGTCCATGGAGTCACGACTTAGCGACTAAACAACAACAATGTTCAATGGGATTAGCACTGGGTGTTTCTTTGTCATTGGGCATAGAGTTAGGGACTTGAGCTGCTTCCACAGCTGCTGTCGTAGGAACGAGAGAGAGGAAGAACCAGAAACACAAATCTTGGAGCCTCCTCCCCAGTGCTAACCAAAACTCCCTTGTTTGATCCTTTTTACAAACTGTTTGTTTTTTATAATTTTCACTTGAGAAAGAAAGTTCATTAACCTTTGATATTTGTTGTTGTTTAGTCACTAAGTCGTGCCTGACTCTTTGTGACCCCATGGACTGTAGCCTGCCAGGCTCCTCTGTCCATGGAATTCTCCAGGCAAGAATACTGGAGTGGGTTGCCACTTCCTTTTCCAGGAGATCTTCCCCACCCAGGGATCTTCCAGACCCAGGGATCTAACCCAGGTCTCCTGCATTGGCTGGAGGGTTCTCTACCACTGAGCCACGAAGGAAGCCCTAAACCTTTGATATAAACCTTGATAACTCAGAAAGAATAGTCCAGTATTTCTCATAGGATGGTCCATCTTGCATGCACATAAAGTCAATGTAAAGAAGCAATGATGATCTTAGGTGAAGAAAAGGAGAAAGATGCAATTTCAGAGAAATACACAAAGACTTCAGATTGTTTTGAGATGATTTATTTCTTAACAATAACTTTCTTGTGATTCTTCTATAATGCATAATACACACACATATATATGTATGATATATATATATATATATATATTCAAAAAGCATGCTATCTTGGAAGTGGGTTTATGCAGACATAAATTGGAGGAATTAGATCGCTACTAAATGTGTGTGTGTTTTCAGCTTAATGTCAGTGAATTTGCTTGAATGAGGCACATGGTGCTTGAGTGAGTGAGTTTTCAGATCTGGAAGAATGGGCTGATATGATCTTACATTGCATATGAAGGCTAGCCATACATACTAAATCATAGACTGGATGGAAAAAAACCCTCTTTATACCAAGCAGGGAAAAAGCTACAATTTATGAAGCTCTAAATGAGTCATCAAGGTTTCTCTTTATGGAGGAAGATAATATTAACAGCTGTCCTGTTGGATTCCATTTGCTCAATTTAAGAGGACTAGTCTAAATGGTTTATTTATTTAATGTTTTACATCATATAAGTATCTTGGTCTGATTGTAACATGCATTTGTTTTTCACATTTCAGGCTTATACTTTTGCAATGAGGTATTTTTCAATGTGCTTCTTTATCCAAGAAAGTGTTGAAGCACAGTAAGCTGTATTAAGAATAAAGGGTTGATGGGATGATCATCATATGAAGATCAAAATCCTCATGACTTTTTCTATTTAAAGTAGTGACAGATCCCTCATTGTTTAACTTCTGTGATTAGGTGACCCCCTTTTCTGTGCCGTCTTCTCATTTCTCTCACTGCTCCTTCTTTGTTTCTATCACTGGCTTCTCTAGCTGGTCAGGGTAGACTGGATTAGGATAGACAGGACAAAAGAGGAGGATTGAACTCATGTGTCCTAGACTGCATCTCCTACATTGTCGGTTAGATTCTTTACCACTAGCACCTCCTGGGAAGCCCTTTAGGAAGAATATGTAGGCTTAAGTACAGGATCTGATTTTCAGCCCAGGTCCTCTTGTGAACCCCACTTTTCCTGTCTGCAAAGTTTTTGTTTATCAGGCTTCCTGATATGCATACTACTCTACTCACTGGCAAATTTATGGTGTTCCCCCCCCCCCCCAACTTGAGGTAAAGACATGTAATAGTTTAATTACATCTCTCTCTATTTACTCTATCCTGGCACTCCGTCACCATACATTTTCCTTTTTTCTGCTGTCTGTGGGATGATAGACGTGACAGAAAGGAGAGATACTGCTTGGGTTGTGCAAATGCCTGGATATAAATTAATCTTGAATTAATCTGGAAAACATTAAATTAAACTAATATTTAATGAAGTTTAACTTTGAGGAAGTAAATTGTGATTTCAGTGAGAGGGCTGTGGTGGTGTAGGGCCTGGGCAATTAGATGTCACACTGCAGCTTAACCAGGCTCGAATGTCAGAGGTTGGGGTTTCTTTGCTTTCTTTTTTCTTTTTTTTAATGTGGACCATTTTTGAAGTTTTCACTGAGTTTGTTACAATATTACTTCTGTTGTTTATGTTCTGGTTTTTTTGGCCACAAACAGCCCCCAGTGGCTGCCATAGTTACTGAGTGTTTGTGGTATGCTGAGAAACTTCAGTCGTGTCTGACTCTGCAACCCCATGGACTGCAGCCTGCCAGGCTCCTCTATCCATGGGATTTCTCAGGCAAAACTACTGGGTGGGTTGCCATTTCCTCCTCCAGGGAATCTTCCTGACCAATGAACCCACGTCTCCAGGTTTTTTGGTTAGTTTCCCAACCAGGACTCAAACCCACACCCTCTGCATTGGAATGTGAAAGTCCAAAGCACTGGATAACCGGCAAAATCCCAGAGGTTGGAGTTTCTACTGAGTATTTGTTTTCTAAGCTACAGAATAAATCTCCTTTATTCTTTTTCCTGCCATACATTAATCTCTGCCCTACTTTTATGCAAATCGTTTCTCTACCTGAATTTCAGTTATTCATTCATCAAACTTTTGCTCAGTGCCCAGCCTGCATTACGTTCTGGGAATGCCAGGCTATCCGAGTTTACAGTCTATCGGACTGGTAAACCTCCTGGGACAAGGGATTCCTGGGTGTGTTAGGTGTGCACAAAGAAGGGGCCTCCAGTCAGGTCTGGGAGTTCATGTTTATAACCACAAGGTGCCCATTTGCCTGACTTGGAGAGGTCCCCACATAGACAGCCCCCACTGGCTGCCATAGTTACTGGGTGTTTGTGGTGTGCTGAGGAACTTCAGTCGTGTCTGACTCTGCAACCCCATGGACTGCAGCCTGCCAGGCTCCTCTGTCCATGGGATTTCCCAGGCAAAACTACTGGGTGGGTTGCCGTTTCCCCCTCCAGGGGATCTTCCTGACCCAGGAATCGAAGCCACATCTCCTGCTTTGGCAGGCAGATTCTTTACCACTGAGCCGCCAGGGAAGCCCCCCACGAGGGGGCAGGAGGGGTGTAAACACTCAGTATTCAGAGGTCAAACCTGGAGTCAAATTTCTCCTCCAGTCATTCCTGACCCAGGAATCGAAGCCACATCTCCTGCTTTGGCAGGCAGATTCTTTACCACTGAGCCGCCAGGGAAGCCCCCCACGAGGGGGCAGGAGGGGTGTAAACACTCAGTATTCAGAGGTCAAACCTGGAGTCAAATTTCTCCTCCAGTCACCAGTCTACCTCCCCAAATGAAACAGAATTCTTCTGTCCCTTGAATCCCAAAGCAAGTCACTTACAGAGGGCCCACATATGACAGTGAATCATGTCCTTCACCTCGACCTGATTTTGTTAACATGTGGGGGTGAATTTCCCTTATGGTGAAACTGCAGCGCAGGGAGAACACGTTTGTGAGGGACTTAAGTAACATGGTTCCATGAGATCAGAGCGTAGAACTAAAGGAGATCTGCTGTGTACCATTCTGAGAATTGTTTTCTTTGCTGTTTCTATAGCTTTTTAACAGCAGGAGTTTTGATAGAAGCTGGGGAGCAGATAACTTGAAAGTGACTCACTGATAATGCTTGGAGTATTTTTTGTTGTTGATTGAAAATAAGTTCTTCCATTATTAATTACAAAACAGTTAGTGATGTTTATAACATGTTGTCAAGATTGGGGGACTCAAATAGAGCTACTTGGTCTTATTTAAAACAAATTATAGCAGATTTCCCTTGCTTCCTTCCTCCCTCCGTCTCTTCCTCCCTTTTTTATTTCCTTCCTGTAGGTCGTAATGGGCAAAGAGATGAAGGCATGGGAATATTCATTGAAAAATAAATTTGTACACATAGAGTAGTATCTGCATTTGACATTATGCTTTAAAAAAATTTCTGCCACCTGATGTATAATGATGACAACCTAGATTTAGATCGTTTTACTTTTTCTATTCCTAGAAAACCTTCCTCTGGGCAGTTTTCTCTTGTCTTTTGTCAGTGCTCTGGACATGTACCTACTTTGGAGACAAGCCTTCTGCAGTCTGGGCCCAGCTGGCACACAGCATGTTGTCTGCTCAGGAGAAAACAATGTGCAGACCAGGGAAGAATAAAGAAAGGAAATATTTGGGGAAAACACTGGACATCTTTGAAAAAGTAGACACGTTGACTTGCAAACTGCCTAGTGAACCCTGAAAAACCAGGGGGGTATTTGTGTTGTGAAAAATGGAAACAAAAATCACAAACTTAAAGTGGTGGATCCTATTGCCAAAGATTCCATTATTGCTCACCTTTGCTTAGTGACATGGCATTTAGACGGGCTTGTATGGAGGTCTCACTACTCTCCTTAGGCCTTAGTGCCCTAAGGGTGCCCTAACAAACTGCCACAGGCTGGGTGACTTACAAGCAGTATAAATGTGTTGCTCACAGTCCTGGGGCTGGGGAATCCGAGATCAAGGCCAGATTGACCACCTTCTGGCTGTGTTTCTACAGAGTGAAAGGGACAAGAGATGTCTCTGGAGCCCTTTTTTTTTTTTTT